>CM074972.1:10248052-10283280 GCA_037577455.1 Pangasius macronema
AGATAGGGATAGGTGGAGAGTGATGATTCGCTGTGGAGACCCCTGAAGGGAAAAGCCAAAAGAAGAAGAAGAAGAATTTATACTTGGTCTAACTGTTATTCAGTTATTGATGTTGGGATTAAATCTGTTTTAACAGTATTAAATTGTTATGCTTCACAGACCCCATATTGAGAACCACAGTTGACGCTGATGTCGACACAATCGCTAATGTCAACACCCCGTGTGCTATGATAGGTCCTAACCGGTGTAACAGAACGCTTTGCTTTTCAATTTCAATGCAATATTCACCAGAGGGTGAAGAGACGGCCCTTGTGATCACCTTCTTGAATTCAAAAAGAGGAAAACCCTGCAGCCTTATGAGCACTGTGTAAACGAAGGCCGTAATGGAGACTGCGAATACGCCATTCGGGACAGCGTGTGAATATGCAATGCGGTTCCATGTTCTTCTGTACTTCATACATTCCTGTGCATACTGTAGCATGCATGCAGAAATACATCTAATTTGAAGTTTTATTAAGTGATGCAGTATTAGTGCTTTGGGCATTAATCCAATATACATTAAGTGAGTAGAGATGTTTTTAAAATAGGATTTTCTATGAAAAAAGTAGGAAACGTTTTAATGGAGCATAGACCCTAACAATGCCATTTTGTTCTGTGTTTAAAGCTCAGCACATTAAATGCTTCTGACAGTCGCTGTCAGGAATAACTAACATCAAAAAACCATGACGGCAAGCGCCACTGAGAAACATGAAATCTATTCATGTCTGCGTGATCAAGCATAGCATTATGGGTAAAAAAAACAAAACAAACAACAAACAAAAAAAACAACCTGCCACCCAATTTCACCCAATTTCACTTTTTGCGCTTTTAACTTTCCGACTCTGTTACTTTAGAAGTAGTGATTTCGTAATGCTATCAATGAAAATACACAACATCGCATCCCTGCTGATCCTCCCTGTGATTTTTGAACCATCATTCCTGGATGTTCAGAGTGTTGAAATGACAGCAGAATCTAGCCCAGTGCTTAAACCCTTGTGACAGAATTAAATAACTTCATTGCTGCAGGCAAAAAGCATGGCAAGAACAGCTGTGCCATCACTAGCGAGGTGAAAAATGGTGCCAATACTAAGGGTTCCACAGCTTGAGAGTCTGGCAGAATGTATGAATTAGCGGTGTAACACCATGCCACTATCTGTATCTGTATCCGGATCAGTGGAACGTCGCAAAACACTAGGGAAAAAAAAAACCAGAGGTAGAAATGTCAACACTGTCGTGACAGTCTGTGGATTCTTTCAGCATGGTCCGTTATATTACTATATTACTTATATTAATTTCGATATTTCTGCATAAATATGACTTAAAACATCATCGGATTTTCACACAAGTCCTAAAAGTAGACAAACAGAACCCAAATTAACAAATGAGACAAAAATATTATACTTGCTCATTTGTTTATTGGGGAGAATGATCCAATATTGATATCTGTGAGTGGCAAAAATATGTGAACCTCAAGGATTGTGGAGGATTTGAAGGTGAAATTAGAGTCAAGTGTTTTCAATCAGTGGGATGACAATCAGGTGTGAGTGAGTGCCCTGTTTTATCTAGAGAACCGGGATCAATCAAAGTCTGATCACACATGTTTGTGGACATGTGTCATGGAATGAACAAAGGGGATTTCTGAGGACCTCAGAAAATGGGTTGTTGATGCTCAACGTGCTGGAAAAAGATTCCAAAACCATCTCTAAAGAGTTTAGACTCCACCAATCTACATTCAGACAGACTGTGTACAAATGGAGGAAATTTAAGACCATTCTTACCCTCCCCAGGAGTGATTGACCAAAAAAGATAACAGGAACCCAAGCAAAGGAACTCAGGGTACCTTCTAAGCAACTAAAGACCTCTCTCGCATTGGCTAATATTAATATTCATAAGTCCACCATCAGGAGAACACTGAACAGCAATGGTGTGCATGGCAGGGTTGCAAGGAGAAAGCCACTGCTCTCCAAAAAAGAACGTTTCTACCCGTCTACAGTTTGCTAACGATCATGTGGACAAGCCAGGAGGCTGTCGGAAAATGTTTTGTGGACGGATGAGACCAAAATAGAACGTTTTGGTTTAAACGAGAAGCGTTTAAACACCGCATTCCAGCATAAGAACCTTATCTCATCTGTGAAACACGGTGGTGGTAGTATCATGGTTTGGGCCTGTTTTCCTGCATCTGGGCCAAGACGGCTTGCCATCATTGATGGAACAATGAATTCTGAATTATACCAGTGAATTCTAAACACATTTGGAAGAACCTAAAGCAAGCAGTTCATGTATGGAAACCCAACAACATCCCCGAGTTGAAGCTGTTCCGTACTGAGGAATGATTTGGTTATCCCTATTACAGATGAATTTATTCATGCATTATTCAAGTTAGATTTTTTTATTTTTGAGTGACCTCTGGCTTTTCTCTTAACTTCCTAATCCTTATTTCCTGCTCTCCTGAGGTAGAGTGGGTTTCTAGCTTTAAGTTTCTGGGCGTCCACAGAAGGTCCGCTGACCTTTCCTGGAACCTTAACGCCTCCTCTCTTCTCAAAAAGGTGCAATTGAAACCTGAACTTTTTAAGGAGACCTAAGGAAGCTCACCTTGCTCCTCATGGTGAACTTCTATCACTGTACCATTGAGAACATCCTTACAAAGTATGGTACAACGACTGCACAGTGTGTGACCCAAAGGCAATACAATGGGTCATGAAAACTGCCCAATCCAACACATCACTGGAACACAGTTGCCCAACATTTCAGGCATTTATCGAAAGTGTTGCTTGCAGAGAGTGAAAGATATTACCAAGGACACCTCCCATCCCCACCATGGACTGTTTATGTGGCTCCCATCAGGAAAACACTACAGAACAGCTTTTTTCCCTTCAGCTGTCCTGATGCTGAACTCAGCTTCCAAGCATTAACTGCCAGGCTCCACCTAATAACCAAACATTAGCATTAGACACTACTGCTATCTGCAATTATTTGCAAGTACTTGCACTTTACTGCAACACCTGTCGTTATTATTTATATCAGACTGTCATTTTGCACATTATTGCTATTTGCACATCTGCATTTTTATCCACTGTATGTATCCACTGCATCATATCATGCTTATCTCTACCTGTATACTGTTTATCTTAACTAAGTAGTGCACCATAATTCTTATTTATTCCCTTTAGCTTAATTGCCATTTGCATTACTGGGATGCACCATACTGTTTAGCACTGGACACTGTTAACTTATTGCATTTTAACTTACTTGCTATTTGCACTACTGGTTGGATGCTAACTGTAGCATTGTGTCTGTAATCGTACTCTGACAATGACAATAAAGTTGAACCTACCCTACCCTAACCTACCCTAACCTAACTTACCCTACCCTACCCTACCCTACCCTAACCTACCCTAACCTACCCTAACCTAACCTACCCTACCCTAATCTACCCTAACCTACCCTACCCTAACCTAACCTGACCTACCCTAACCTACCCTACTCTAACCTAACTTACCCTAACCTTCCCTAACCTAACCTACCCTAGCCTAACCTACCCTAACCTAACCTACCCTACCCTAACCTACCCTAACCTAACCTACCCTACCCTAACCTACCCTAACCTAACCTACCCTAACCTACCCTAACCTAACCTACCCTAACCTACCCTACTCTAACCTAACTTACTCTAACCTACCCTAACCTACCCTACCCTAACCTACCCTAACCTAACCTAACCTAACCTAACCTACCCTAACCTACCCTACCCTACCCTAACCTACCCTAGCCTAACCTAACCTACCCTACCCTAACCTACCCTAACCTAACCTACCCTACCCTACCCTAACCTACCCTACCCTACCCTACCCTACCCTAACCTAACCTAACCTAACCTACCCTAACCTAACCTAACCTAATCTTGCGTGGTGCATCTGTCTGCGCACAATTAGTTGTAGCTCCATGAACTTTCCACTTGCATATTATTGAACCAATCGTACTGATATGGATGTTAAAGATCTCTGCTCTGGCTCTGTGGCTCTTTCCATTCGAGTGTTGCTTAATAACGCTGTCCTTGAGAACTTTAGGAAGGTCCTTCGCCATCACCATGATTGCTACTTGTCATGGAAAATCTTCCCAGTCTTCACAACGGCAACGTCCTTTATCATGACACTAGGTGCAATTTGCACAAGAACACCCCCCCCCAACATTTATATCTAGAACTTGATTTCTTTTTATGCAATCTTTACATACTGTGTACACTGTACATTTTAAACATAGTGTCTGAATACTTTTCCCCTATCAGTTTGGTTTTTTAAACATATCTTTTTATGCTTATGAATACATACGTTTTATTTATACGTAGTATATTAAATAACAGAAAAAAATGTACTGTATATCAGTGTTTCTCCTGGGTTGGGAAGACCTGCCAGCACAATTCGGCCATTTTTGACTGTAAAACCTTAAAATATTTTCATCAATATGTATTTAGCTCTCTTGAACCTGAAGAACCTGAAATGAAAAGCAATGAAAGAATGAAAGAGGTTCACTACATTAAGCTATATAAGGTAAGCTTTCACTGAACTGTTTGCAAAGCTTACGCCAATCTCTTCAGTTAAAGAACATGTGTATTGAAATGTGTTCCCAGTAACTGCTGCTTTATCCCCCGTGAATATTCCCCGGGGTGATACAAGATGGCATTAAAAACGACGAAACAATGAAACTCAAATTGCCTGCCGTATCCCAGACTGCACACTACCCGACGAAGTAGTATGTCAGTGGTTTATAAACCTGTCAAAACATACGAGCTCTGCTAAGTGCAATTATCTTCGTGTAACTGTTTCCACATTACGGCCCGTGGTGGTGAAGGGACACAGTTTCGCAGAAGACCGTCTCAGGGGATTTCTGTGGGAAAGAAAAGGTTAAAGTGAGCTGGATGACAGCAAATCTTCTCGAACTGAAAAAAAATGAGGGTTTTGCTGGTAGAATTAGTTGCTTAGCAACAAAGAGGTGGGTAATTTCAAACGGTTCAAAGTTCTAAAAACGAAAAAGAGAAGAAGAAAAAAATTAGACGAGCAGGATGAGACAGAAGCAGCAACTTAGCCAAAATGCTATAAAAACATGCTGTAGGAGACTAGGATAGAATGGGATAAAATAACAGGAATGGCATGATGGAGTATAGCCACAACTCCAGAATTCCCAGTTCTATCCCCAGCTTGGGATTTCCTGTACATGTTCTCCTCATGTCTATGTAGGGTTCCTCTGGGTTCTCTGGTTTCCTCCTCTCTCCCTAAAACATGCTTGTAGGTGGACTGAGTATCGCAAATTGCCCCTGATGGGCATGTGAATGGATGAGTGACACTGTATATGTGTGTGTGTGTGTGTATGTGTCCCCCAGGGTGCATTCCCACCTCACACCCGGCGTTCCCAGGAATGTCGGGAATTTCCCCATATTAATATATGTGAGATTCTGGCTGTCACTTCTTGAAGGACTTTTGGGTGTTCATGCTCCTGTTTGTTTTGACGGCACTCGAGCCAGCTAGGCTAAGAAACTGAATTAATATTTCATGCTCGGCTTATGTTTACTTCATAGCATCTGAACGGGTGCCTTGTGAGACTTTGTGACAGCACACGGATCTAATATTCTTCATCTCAAATGCAGCGAGTTCTCTTGATTTTTCGCTAATGAGAAGCATAGTCAGAGAGAAAGCAAGAGAGAGAGAGAGAGAGAGAGAGAGAGCAAGATAGAGTGTTTTTATTTACTTAATTAATTGTGTGCTGGCCTGGGAAAATGATTTCAAGTGATCTCTATCAGATGACTCAAAAAAAGCCTAGGCAAGTTTAGAAACATTTCTACATTGTTTTAGTGAAATATATGGATAGTTTGCCCAGGTTTTCCCAGATAACTGCAAAATTATTTACTTGTGAACATTTCTTGTGATCTAAAAATCATCTTTTAGCGATTTTGATTATATTCTGTGTGATTAAGAGTGTGTGTCATATTTTGAGGTCATATATTTGTGATGACAGGCTTATTGGCTTGTATTAAGCGTGACAGAGGCAACATCAATGCAATCATTCTTTCTCTCTGAGGAAAATATACATGCAGGAGTAACAGAGAGAGAGAGAGAGAGAGAGAGAGAGAGAGAGAGAGTTTCTGTACCCTCAGTTTACTCATCATGGTAGCCTAAGTATGTCAATTACTTTGGCTGGGTGCGGTTGTATTTGCATGCATGAAGGCACACACGATGCGAGGTTACATATCTGCAATGGCCTGACCTTATTATAGTGCATGAATTTATGTAATAAGATACGCACAAGATAATAAGCACACTCTCAGTCATAGTCACCAGTGGGTATCACACCAACCTACACAACCCACACAGGCGTCCTGGTGTGCTCTGGGCTGTTTGCTAACACTTTTATTTTTACTTCTTGCTTTCACAAAGAACAAAGGCATATATATATATTTTTACTGACATTATTAATCATTGTGAAATTACTGTTAGAAGGTAAGAAGATGAGGGAAGAGCGAGAAGCGTTTTTCTTGTCGTTACTCTCACGTATTGAGGTGTGTTCGCTCCGAAAGGTCACACACTCTTTCATACCAGCTCTAAGTAAGTGCAATGGAAGAGCAATAAAAATAAGATGATTGAGATAACATTTAGATAATACCTTTGACCTCTTTGATACTTATCAGGTGTCAATCTGGATTAGTGTGTGCAGCTCAAAATGAAATCTTTGTCATGTTTGGGATTAACTCGAGTTCCGATCAGGAAACAAGTTCGATGTCAAGTAAAGAAAAAAAAAATGAGAGCGCATGATTATTTTCCAATAACAGAATATCCTGAAGTGATACATTCCTCTTTTAGCAGAGCAGTTTTCTAAAAATTAAAATTTTAAAACTTTATTCATGTATGACACATTGTACTTTGTATCCATTTATTGTTGTAATTGATGTTGTGGAACGTTCAGGAAGCAAGTTAGTTCCTGTTATCACTTATGTTACAGCAGCTATAAACAGTTATTTCCTCACCAGCCTCTCTGTTTTCTCTCTCTTAACAAAAAAAGAAAGAAAAAAAAACAACTTCGTCCTCCCTGAAGTCTCTTCTGTTATGGAAATGCTTTACCACGGGCTGTTAAAAAAATTTGCATACTGAGCACTGGAGACTCCTTCCATGAATATTAAATCTCCTTTCAGACATTTTCACCATATCAAGTATTATAACATATTATTAGGTGACAAATTAAAGAGAAAACAGCATAAAGAGTGTTAGTAAGGTGTTGGGCCACCACAAGCTAACAGAACAGCTTCAATGTATACAGTAGTAGCATTGACTCTACACGTCTCTGGAACTGTACTTGAATGACGTCTAAAACATCAGTCCAAAATCTCCCATTGGTGTTCGATTGAGTTATGATCTGGTGAGTGCATTTGATTAACCACTGTTCCCAGTGAAGCCAGCAAGATAGAACGGTTTCATTATAGGTTCAAGGAGACCTGTATTGATTCGCAGTGACTCTTCCCAAACCATGCGAGGAAAATCTCTCTCACAGCATAACAGAGTCACCATTTTCCCTCCCTTTAATTTGTCGCCTGTCTGCATTTTAACACGCCCTTGCTGGAATCACTTCTCCTTGGAGAAACCCCCTTTCCCAGGTTAATGACTAGTAATTTATCAGTTCCTGTAAAGTTTGTTTGATAAACCCTTGAGGCCCTTGATTGTCGAATTTTAGCAATACACAATCCAAAATTTAAAAAAAACAACAACCCACAAACCAGGCATAGATGTACAGATCTAGTGTATTGGCAAGACTTCGCAATGAACTACTGAAATCTCTGAGCTTACATGTGAAAATTAAATTAAATGAAGTATTAGAGGTCATTCTAGACCCAGTTTAATGACTAGTACTTGATCAATTCCTGTAAAGTTTGTCTGATGAACCCTTAAGACCCTTGCTTGCTTGTCAAATTCAGGAGCAGAACCTTCCCATAAGCCATTTCTTACACAAAGCAGCGGAGAAGACAGATTAACCTGTTTGTAAATGTAAATAAAAGCAACCAAATCATTATGATTTCAAAACATAAAATTTACTTGTTATGTTCAAATTAGGTTTTATGCAGCCGAATACTTTATCGATACATGACAGCTAACATAATTTGCCCAATAGGTAAAAGGAAATCGAGTCTACAAAAAGAAATTGCTTCAACTACTGTATATTGCGTTTGCTGCCAAAGAAAATTGCACTCCATATTGAGAGAAATTATTCAAGTTAAAGTTAGAGATTCAGGGCCATATTTATGTTATGGCTTAGGATCAGTAAGACACAGAACACAACACGTGTATGTGTCAGACAGAGAGAAGAGAGTTATCTATTTGTGGGGCTAGAAGGTCTGTCTAGACCATCTATTGAAAAGAAACCTTCATACATCTCGAGACGGAGTGACATTTCCCATCACACATGCTTGGAGAAGAAAGTGCCCCTCAGAAAAATATGTCCCCTCTGGCAGGCTTCTTCATGTGTGTGTTTGACAGAGCAGCTTGCTGCTGGCATAGAAAGTGGTGCCAGTGTCGGTCCACAGACAAAAAAAACATCTTATAAGAGAGGCAATCTTGATGCCAACATATAATTGATTATTTTTTAAAAATAACAGATTGATTAACATTTCATAGAGAAAACATATTTGTATTATCCTCTAGAAAATTCAAGGCCTTTACAAAAAAGAAGCACAGAAAGAAGATGTTTGAAGTTATTCTTAACGTTGGTGCAAAAGGCTGGCTGTCTACAGAGAATTCACATAATTCAAATGTTGTGATCATCGCATATGATGAGAAAAATGAGCTTAGCGTGTACACAAACACTTCAGATGAATTCACAGAGATGGATCCACTCCAGAAAGTGTTCCAATTTGTACGGTTTAGCATTCATATTCAGGAATGCTTTATTGACAGCACCAATACACAATACAACCCCCCACCCACACACACACACACACACACACACACATGAGGCATCAAAGTACAGAACCAGAAGATAAGCAAAATAATATTAAAATGAACAGACAAAAGGTTAAGACACTTTCAAAGCTAACAAGGATGAACAAGGCTCAGATTGTACAGGGCTATAGTGCTAGAGTATTGGCAAGACTTCGCAATGAAGTACTGAAATCTCTGAGCTTATATGTGAAATGATGAAATGAACAGGGAATAAAACATTAGAGGTCATTCCAGAGCGCAGGAGAGCTGATAGGCAGAGGTAACAATGTTAGGAANTGTCTTTGGTGTAGTGTCTCAGCCATGCATGAGGTGTGCAGCAGAATCAGAATCTAAGTTGGGGCCTCAAGGAGATACTTCTTCCAGTGAATCTGTCCTTGAGAGGGAGAGAAAAGCTAATGCGTGGTACCACTCCAGTGCAGCTCTATTTTCTCCCCTAGTGTGTGACTTTCTTTTCTAGCCATGTACTAGCTGCCAGCTAGGGTTGCACAGCGTAATTATTGTCATCAAGCCACAAGTGGATAGGTCTGGCTTTGTGACCATGTGCTATGTTTCATGAAATTTCCTGTCCAGGGTGTTCCTGACTGGTCACAGTGTCTGAGTCTGTGCCATTACATCTCCAGATGTGGTGAGGTCTTTGACGCAATTTTCAGGCATTCAGGCATTCACCATCGTCCTTTCTCCTGCGTATATCCATTTTGAGCATACCTGCTAGAACAAAAAGTATGTATGGGTTTAGTAGTCTCCAACCTACAAGGTAGGCCTCCACTTCCATGTGGTTATCAGCCTGTTGTACATCTATCTATCTATCTATCTATCTAGCTANCTAGCTAGCTAGCTAGCTAGCTAGCCAATCATTACAGATCCAGCATTACTACCAAGCCTGGAGTTTCACATTCGTGTTGTTGTACTGGCTCGCTGCATTGCCAGAAATCAACCAAGTTATGTGACATCTTTGGCCTGGGCCTTCCATTGGTGGAGTAATAATCTGTGATCAGGGAATGTTCTTTCCTTGCAAGCTGTGGTCAAAAGATTCTGGGTTTGAAATATTATTGGGATGTTGCTCATTTGCACCTTCTTGTGACAGCACAGCCATTACAGAGGTTGCACAGGCATCCATCAGCAGGACAAATGGCTGACTGTCTGGGGTTATTAGCACCAGTCCCGCTGTTCTACTGAATGATGCTTTCAGCTATGGGAACCCATTTCACCATCTCAATCTTTTTTTTTTGTTCAGATCTGAAAGGTATGAATATGGGGGAGAATGGAGATACAAAACATATAAGAACCTGAGAATCTCTGAAGGTGTTCCTACATGTGTTTTTGTTGTACAGGTGAGATCTGGGCATTTGTTTGGACACCTTCTACGCTATATGTGGAGAGTTCTTCATAGACATTTATGGAACAGGCTATGAATCAGGTCTCTAGCCAATAAGCAATACCACCAGTTGATGCATTTCACTAAGAGTTTGATTTTGTCACTCGACCAGACTGCCGGTTTAATGGCGATAAATGGATGTCTTATATGGAAGATCTTACACATGTCCACCCTGAGCAAGAAAAACCTCCCAGTCCATTTGAAAGTATCCAGAAACATCACTATATCATTAACAAGGGTTAGTGAGTTCTTGTGCCTCGGATATCCTGGCTTTCAATTCATCCTTGGTGAAGGTTTTTGAAGCAGCCCACCAGCTCCTATGTGACATGTTGTTGTTGTTGCACCAGGAGTTCCTGGAAGGAAGGCTTCTAGTGGTGAAGCTAGACGTGTGATAGAAGGAGAAGCATTAATGGATGGTATAGTACAGCTCATTCACTCTCTCCATCTTTTTTCTCTGGTGTGCAGCTTGCTCATCTGGCCCCATATGAGCTGACAGCCTGGGTTGCTCAGCGTAATTATTGCACTCAAGCCACAAATGTTTGATTCCAGCTTCACAGGTGCATATGTTTTGACATTTTCTAAAGGAACTGCTCATGAATGGTTGTATAGTGCTGAATCTAATCCAAAATTACTCATGATTTATAGCTGCATATTTAAATTTCTAATTGAATTTGACTGCTTGCCCAGGTGCATTTGCATTGTTATATGAGACAAATGGGCTACATAGATGCCTTTGTGCAACCACATTTGTTATAAGCCTGTCCTGTTTGTTGGTACCTTGGGAACTGTGTGAGTAAATGTGTGAGTAAATGTGTTTTTAGTGAAAGTAAAATGTTTCTGGTGAGAGTTTAGAGATAGTGGTTTTCTTGCCACTATGGTAAGGTCATAGCAAGACAGCTGCTGTAAATGGGATGTATTTTACCAAGCACTTTTGGGGGAAATTGTATTTTGTATTTTCATCTGGACCAGCCAAATGTCTCCACATCATTACACATTATTCCCACATGGCCACATATGGTCCAAATAAAAAAAATTAAAGTGTGTGACAAACAGAACGACCGCAGTGATTGATTCAAGCGTGCGTTTTGAATATTTCGCATTTCAGTCTGAGTTATATGTTTGTTTCACTTGGATGTACAGTTGCACTATTGCCTGTGTCAGTCATAATGAGATTTGTGGCAGAGTCACTTGGTAAATTTATGAACCTCTGATGCAAGTCAGACCCTCCTGCTGTGATACAGCTACAGAAACCAAGCAGAAACATGCAAAAGAGACAGATGGGAGGATGGACAGAAAAGCCTGCGTACTCAAATAAATGAATGTTGTATTGCTGAATTTAGATTTCAAAAGATAGCATCATGCTGGATATGAACTGGAGATTTTTTTGTCCATATGGCATCGCAAATTAGGATAATGGTCATTTTCTGAAATAGCAGATGGGTAATTTTAAGTTCTTAACTTTAACTTCTTTTTGTTATAGAATTATAATGAACCCAATACTTTTGTCCACAGAATATCAGCGTGTGCTGTGGATGATATAGTCCATTCAGGTTACACCTGACAAGACATTAATCACTAATTTAAAAATAGCAGTAGTATAAGATGATAGCTGAATGGAACAATAACGAAAAGTGTGTGATCAATCAACCTTTACAACAGCATCCGCTTGAAAACAGCCCACTTGATTGGATGCAGTAACCCAAACACTAACTGAATGTTGTAAGCCAAATCGCTGTGTAAATAGATGATATTTAGCATGGGTACCAAGGTGATCTTACTTCACCAGACTATGTTTTCGTGAGGCTGCTCCGTGTTTAATGAACCACTCTGAAGAAGGCCCAGATGAGCGGAGTGTTCTTTTAACAGTCCTTTGAAGTGCTTCCCAATTTGCAACATCTCATGTTATTGATTTCATAAACAGCAGCCATGGTTCCACTCAAGGAGTGGGGGAAGAGTCCAATAACAAAATCCTTCGTAGAGCCGAAGCAGGCTTGATAAGCAAGATTAGCCTGGATTCCGAGCACCCTTTAATCAATGGCCGGCAATTATTTCTTAATAACTGGAGTGTTTTATCATCAGGATGAAATGAGACGTAATCAGTTTGCTGGGTGGAGTGGGGGCATTGCCTTTTGCTGCTGTACGCATTTAAAATTTAAATTACATGCAAATATTTCTATAGTATTTACAAACGTCTTATGTGAAGTAGTGGTCATTATTATTAAATAATCACTCTTAGCACCATTAGCTCAATTAGCAATTATTCACAGGTTAGCATACATACAACAGGATGGGACTTTGTAGACAGTACACAGACTCTTTAGGATACGTTGCAGGTGTTTCTTTATTATTAGTTTAGCTCTTTTCTTAATAAGCAGAGGGAGCGATCTATGCCCTAGGCTTCTATTTTTCTCCAGATTAGGTTCTAGTTTCTGGATATTTTTTCATATTTTGTATTTTTAGCACCTTGAAACTGCTCAATTAGCCATTATTCAGTGCCTCACTTATTAAGCTGGATATGAACGGATTTATTCGTAAATCGTATATGTGAAATATACTGTCACGTTTAAATTGCTTATTTTCATAGCGACTTACAGAAGTGCTTTATAGTGTCTATCAAAAACACTAGCGCTAGTTCTCTAGGACAGTAAGAATACCGTCGAGAAAGTTTTGTGAAATCCATTTCTTTTATATTCACCTGGGTACAGTGTAGATCTTTTTTTCTTCTCCTCTGATTTCATTTTCTCATTGCCTCACTTAATTCAACTAATTCAACCTTTTCAGGTTGCTGTTACACTGCTACATATTTTTATTAGCATGGAAGCGAGTCAAAATAACTTCCACTTCTTCCTTTCTGCCTTTTCTTTCACCATTTAGTAGCCATTTCATGTTTCCAGCCCTCTGTGCATTTGACCTTTTATGGAGTTTTGTGGGTGTCACTAAATGCAAATGTAAATGAAATTTTTAGTTCAGTTTTGTTTATGCGAACATTACACACAACAGCCTTTCCCCCCTCAGCCTTCAGTTGAACAGAGACTAGGGAGTCTTCTGGGATCTCCATGCCTCTGGATTTACGCTGCCCTTTCTCTTCTAAAGCAGCTAAAGCAGCTACAGCTTCCAGGCCCTTGCTGTCTGATGTTCTCCACTCTGAAAGAACAATGCTTCATGGCCTGTTTTCAGTCTTAAATCAACACAAGTAACACTGAGCCATGGAAAGTGTAAATAATGTGGGCCCAACCTTTCACACAACCAGGCTAGTCACTGAGGAAGAATTTATGATGCTGATGACCACAAATCATCTGATGACCTACTCGCTTGACCTGATACTATCCACACTTCTCTGCACTGTATGTGACCGCTGGTTTGGTTTGTATCACACCTCTGCTTAAGAAACTCATGCTTGACTCCACAAATGTTGACAACAACTGATATATTTCCCTCCTTCCATTCCTGTCCAAGAGCCTGGAACTTGGAATGCTCAGATAGCTGTCTTCATGCCTTCAGCTAAATGACCTTCTGGATGCCAATCACTGTCATGGCCATGGATTCTTTGGAAATGGCCATTCTTGCAGTCACTGAGGCTTTACACAAAGCCAGACAGATTTTTCTGTCTTCTGTCCTCAGTCTCCTTGACTTATCTGCTGCCTTTGGCACTGTGAATCGCCAGGTTTTCATTTCCACTCTTGCCAGCTTGGAGATTGAGAGTGACCAAAGTCTCATCAATCCTACGTCAATTTCAATTACCTCACAGCCTTACTACTGGACTCCCTCATGGGTCAGTACATAGATCGAGTACTGCATACTAAATCTGTGATCAGGACACATAATGCTGAAATTCATGTCTTGGGTATGAAAATACTCAAAAAAACATGTAGGGCAATATTAAATACATAATAAACACGACACTATTAATTAATTATTTATGTCATTCCTGTAACGTCCACAGCAGTAGCTTTTTAAAATAGAGGAAGCCCAGGAGTCTGTTATTGAAGCGTATATATGTGTGTGTGTGTGTGTTGGTTACAAGGTTCCCGCTTTTTGAGGAGTCATATGGAGAAGCTGTGTGTCCAATAAACCCTTTTTTTTACGCAAAACCTATTTCACTGCCACGTAGGAAGCGGCTTCCTACGTAGGCTTAAATCAATCTCCTCTGATCCACAGGTCATCTAGAAAATCAACTTAAACCCCTACGTAAACCAATTCTTAATACCAAGAACTTTCCCAGCATGAACACTGACATAATGTTTGAACCTAACTCTTGTCCTTCAAATGATAAAACCTTGCAGATGTACTGGAAGCTTTGTATCAATATCTTCAACTGTTTGAACATGTATGTTGTAAGTTGCTCTGGATAACAGCGTCTGCTAAATAACTAAATATGAAGGTAATGGGTAATTTCATTTGTTCATTAACAGTGAACTGATGCACAGAATATACATTTTATGGCATAACACCTCTGTTAGGACACAAAGGACTGCCTAGGAGTCAAATACGTTACTCCATGATGTTCATTAATGTTGGTGTGTCCTCTGAAACCTACTTGTCGTGGGAAGTGATACAACTTACAAGGACTTACAAAGGACTCATATTTATATCAGTACAAACACAACTGAATACTTTGCAGTCCAAGATCCCATACTGTGTACATTTGCATAATAAGTGTTGTGCAGCCAAAAACTAGGCATGCCTAGTCTTGTTTTTTTTACAATGTGATATTAAAAACCTAGCAACAAAAACAACATTTTGATATTTGCTTGAATGACAAGGGCTGCCTATGTGGTTGATTACAGCCTCCGATGTGTGTACGTGTTTCGGAAAAAAAGAGAAAGGGTAGCTGTGATTAAATCAGTTACAGAGAACTAGATTCAGAGAGCACAAGTGTGTATAAGAATAAATTGAGTGAGTCTGCGTTTAGGGAGATGGAAATGTCTGTTGAGAGTTCATTTTTGGAATGATGAATGATAATTACGGGTTGAATAAAGTTCTTGCATAATGTATCACCATAGAAAAATCTCACAGCTAGAATCTCATCCATCCCAAACCATTTTTACCAACATGCCCTGCACTGGTCCCAATAATATTGTAAAAGAAATTATCCCTAGGGGTTAAACTGGGAATTAGATGGTTGGGGAGCCCTAATTCTTTAATGGGTGCCAACAATTTTGGAATGGCACCGTTCAGTTTAAGTTCTCAACACTGAAATTATGCAAATGTGATTAAAACAAGTTTTCAATACATCTACAGTATTTATGTCCCAAGGGCTTAATTTAACTAAATACAACTTGCTGGTCATACTTGATATCGACAATTATGCAATATCACATGAGCAAGAGTGCTGATGTACTGAATATCCGTGTATGAACACGGCTGTGATTTGGCCGTATGCACGAGTACCGTGGGTAATCACAACCGTGTTGGTATAGTCAGTGCAATAGCACGACTACAATTGTGATATTCGTTTTATACACAAGTTGCTTATTGCCATGCCAACGCACAGACTGATTGATAGCCCATAGTAAGTGTAGCAATGTTTTCAGTGTAATTAGCTACTGCTGGAATTGGAATTTTATGAAGCAAACACATAAGTGGAGTGATACAAACAATATATATGAAAATATGAAATATATATCATGTTATAATAAACATCAGAATGCTTGGAATGTTGCTTGTTCATAACTAACTGTAGTATTATCTCGAAATATTGTTTGATTGTTTTTCTGGCAAAGAAGATTGATTGCAATTTAATTGAATAGAATATACTTTTGCTTTAATGATCAAACTCATGGTTAGCAGTTAACAACTGCCTTGACTTTCCGATTTAAAAAATGTCTATTTCAAATGAAATCACACCATAAATATGATCATCATTATGTCTTGCAAAGAATTACATTTATTTTAGATTATAGAATTGCATCTCAGATCGTCTAAGCTGATTGTGCCTAGTGTAACACTAACCCAGGACATTGCCCCTCCTTGCCGGCAGAGGAAGTGATCTCAGGAGTTCTAGCATGACCTCTGACATGCATTTCCAGTTCACATCCTGATTCTATAGAATACAAGCTCAAGGTTTACCTTAACTGTGAAGTCTGGCAATTCCAAGTGGTTGAGCCTTGTGTATTACTGCCTGTTCAATAAGAGTGCTCTATGGATTACCTAATGGCATTGTTATGTCTTGTCTGCTCATGCTTTGATATCGGGATTGTGTTATCAACTCGGTTTACCTATATTTTGTAATAAAATACCTATCCACCATGGGTCCTGGTTTGTTAAAACAGAAGATTTTGCCTTCTACCATGGATCCAATGGAGGTTTGGGATTTGCAATCATCAGTTGATTCCCGAGGCCACTAGCTCCAGCAGATTTGTTGCACCCACTAGTCAGGATCCTCGAACAGCAGTGAGTACCTCAGTGCAATCCATACACCCAGAAATAAACACTCCAAAGCTTTGTGTACCCCTACCTCAGAAACATGACAGGTCCCCAGGCAAATGTAAAGGTTTCTTCATACAATGCACTTTCCTTTTCTCCAGTTTGCCCTCCCTGAACTCCTGGGACATCAACAGACTATCTCTGATTATGTTACTGCCTTTTCCCTGTTTGTGGAGGAAAGGTCATTACAGTGATGAATGCAAATCAAGTCCACAGAAAACATTTACACAAGTGAGTGCCAGGAACTTCACGGACAAGGAAGTAGAAAAGCAGACAAAGGTTCCACTGGTTCCAATGAAATAATTCTTTAGTACTCACGCATTAGATGAAGGCCCCCTGGACAATGGAATTATAAAATTGAGGACCATCTCACTAACATTGTGCCCCAGGCTTCTACATAGTAAATCCATCTTCTTAACCATAATCAATCTCCCTTCACAACCCTATAGTGCCAGGCTTTCCACATCTTGTAGCTTACAAGCCTTCTATTCTCTGGAGTAAGGGATAATTAAAAGCATAGAGCACCCAGCATTACAGTGGATTTATCTCCTTTCCATGTAGGCCACATGTCAAAAGTCCCAAAACTGCACAAGATGTACAAAAGACTCTGAATTACCCCCATATCACACATGGGACTGTGCCATTAACCTCCTGCATCACCCCTGTGCAGCCAAGATTACCCATTATTAGAAGATGTCCTTCCAGTTCTCTGGCCATTGCAGGCTTCTTCTTTGTGGAGAAAAAGGACGGCAGTATCAGATTCTGCAATGATTACTATAGCCTTAATGTGGTCAAAAATAAATACCATTACCCATTACTGTTGGTGGCATCAGCACCTGAAGAGGATAATGCAGTGTTTATAATCTCATTAGGATCAGAGAGGAAGAAGAGTGGAAAACAGCTTTCATCAATGCATCAGGCTGCTATGAGTATCTGGTCTGAGTCTATATCAATTGCATTCTTATTTTCTCACTGCTTAAGGGCAAATCCAAATCTTTCAAGTGGATTAACTCTGCGTCTGAGGCCTGAAGGATGTCAGTCATCCTGACCCATTATTGCCATTCATAGTAGAGATAGAGAAATAGAGATAGAGAAAGATCGGAATAGGGGCAATTCTGTCACAACATTATAGAAATCCTCTGAAATTACAGCCCTGTGCTTTCAAAGGAAACGTAACCCAGCAAAGGTACTAGCGGGAGGGTGCTGGAACTTCTCAGAGACCACAGAAACCTTAGATATGTGAAATCAGCAAGACAATTAAACTCCCGCCAAGGTTGTTGGTACATTTTCCCCCCCTGTACAAGTCCTCTCAGCTTGCGAAAACACAAGATGCTATATCGTGAATTTATGAAAGATATCTTGAATCTCAGTCCAAACAAAGAATTCTGCCACCAACTTGCATTGTCACATCCATTCACTGGGAGATCATGAAGGACATCACCAGAGCCCTAAATGACTAGCCTGAATACCCTCAATATATGACACTTGTTCCTCAGACTTTTTCCATAGACTGGTTTCACGCATCACTAAGCTCAAGTCACCCCTAAAGACCAATCACTCTTGTTTACAACAAATTTTGGTGGCCATCCTTAAACAACGATCTCACAGGATTAATAAAGAAGTTATCAAACATTCTTGCTGACATATAGCCCACGCTTTCATTACAGATATGTCCAATTCCAAGGCTTTACCACCATAGTATTCATCCTTGACTGCTTCTTGAAAGCCTGTCATCTTGTGCCACTCCCCAAACTCTCCATTGCCATGTAGACAGTTAAAATTATACATATATTGCGGTGTTCCAGTACTATGGTATCCCACATTGTTTCTGACAAAGGGGAGCAATTCATGTCACAGGTCTTGAAAGCATTCTGTCAAAAATTCAGTATCAGTGTCACTCTTATCAGGTAGAACACCAAGTAAGAAACATTCTCAGGTCCTACTGTGTTAACAACCAACATGACTGAAATGGGGGATGAGAAACCGCTTCATTTGGAATGAGAAACAGCTCAATAGCTTTAACACAATTTTGCAAAATATTCCTATTTCTAGGGTTTCAGTAAGTTATGCTGTTTTTGGCCAATTGCCTGTTCATTTGGATTACTCTCTTGTCTGCTCATGTTTTGCTTTTATATCTGGATTGTGATATCAACCCTAATTACTTGGATTTCTTTGTAATAAATTGCCTCTGGATCTTCATTCTCCTCCTGAATCTCATAGCTTTAAACCTAACCTTAACCACTTAGCATAAGAAGATTTTTTTTGTTCTTTTTATTTTTATTACACATACATACACAGATCTCTTTAAGGATGAATGTAAAACTGTGTCATTCTGAACATGCCAGTTGCCATGAGAACAGAACACCTGCACACCTGGCTGCATTGACATGTTTTGTGTGTGTGTGTGTGTGTGTGTGTGTGTGTGTGTGTGTGCGTCAATATACTCTTTTGCTCCACTTGTTTTTTAGTTTCATGCACCACTTCATCAGCCTTTCAAAAGTCTGTTTTTTCATCACATCACATCACAGAGCTTTGATGCACATGATAAAAGCTGTTTCACTTGTCTTTGGTTCATGTGTGCGTGTATGTACTGAGTACACACAGAGACCTTGTAGGATACAAATATGTGTCACGTTATCAGTATGTTTCCATAGCTATCTTTTACTTAACTTCAGAAACAAAATTTCAGATATTGCATGTCTAATAATTTACATCTTGTAACAAATAGTGCACATGCAACATTGTTAAACATCAGATTTGGAATCAAACTCTTCGCCGTGCTATTTTATTAGTCTTGCTGTTTTTTTTAAGTGTAGCATCAATGTAGGCCAAACAAGATTAATGTTCTAAGACTCCCCAAGTAACATGAGTTCCAAGAACAGTTGATATGAACACACCAACGCATATTTTAAATGAATGTAAACTACACTTGGGAAATCTAGTTGTTGTCCAACAGCATTGTCTGTTGTCACCAAATTGAAAAGGTTCTCAGAGAAGCCTGCTGTACTCACACCACTGGGAGGGGCAGTAGTGATCTTGTAGAGCATCATCAGTGCATCCATCAGGTGACACCACCTTTGAAGGCATTGCTGGCTGGTATGCAGCCACACCCGACCTGCTCGTGATCTATCATATTAGCTAGAATGGATGCCATTGAGTTCAAATGCAGCTGAGGGTAAGGTGTGTGGAGTCCCCCTTTAAAGCTATTTTTGCACTGTGGTATAGTGAATTCTGTTGTGCAAAAGAATGCGTGTGTTGCACAGTACATCCAGTCCTACTATACATCTTTACACTGGCTTCCACAGATAGTTTCGAGCCTATCATTGCCACCTATGAGGTAGCAGAAGTCAACCCAGACTCTTCTTCAAGTACTCCTGAGGCCAGATTTGAAAAACTGTTCAACTGCCAGGTCATTTAATCCAAGCCTGGATGAATCTCATGGATGCAGTTATAGATATAGCATTGAATGTTTTTGATGCAGCTCTGAATTGTAACAGTCTTAATTCCTAAATCATTGATTTTAACTGAGCAGTGTCTGCCTCCTGGTCATTAATTCACCTAGAAAACAAACCAGACTGCTTTCTGGCTGTATAGGCCACTGGCTTGGGTTACAATCGACTCAGAGTCAGGGTCTAAATCTGCTTTCTGAGCATGCCACATTGGCATTGGCATTGGAGTGCTGCACAATCACTGTCTTAATTGAACACTGCCCTCTTAAGATGGTCAATGCTGAGGCAGTGAGCACATAACTGGTGCCCATCTTCAGCTATCAAGGGGTTCACACAATGGCTGCATGAGGGTAATTCTTGCAGCATGGCTCCTAACCACATGGCGTAGGTTTTGTGGAGGTTCTGTGGAAAAATAATACTTGTAATGTTAAAAAAGAAAATACACTCACCTCAGTAGAAGAGGATGGGAGAAGGATATCCCCATCCGAGGACCTGTAGCTCGAAATGTATAGCTCCATATTGTGTACAAGCTGACCCGGTAGTTTCATTTAATATTCTCAGGTTTGTTTTATATTCTTAAGTTTCATATAATATTCTCATATTTTCATTTGTAAGTTTTGTTTATTATTCTCAGGTTTATATCTTATTTTTCCAAGTTTCATTCAGGGAGGCATGACAGGCCTCACAGCTCCAGGGTTGTTCTCCGTGTTCTTCTCATGTCTGCATGGGCTTCCTCTGGGTTCTCCAGCTTTCCCCACACCTGCCAAAAACATTGCCAATAGGTGGATTGGCTATTTTAAATTGCCCATAATGTTTGTGCATGCATGGTGCTCTTAGATATACTGGTATCCCAACCAGGGTGTATTCCATCACTGCACCCAGTATTCCCAGGATAGGATTTGGTGCCATCTCTACCTTGACTAAGATAAAGTAGTTATTGAAGCTGAAGCTGAATGAATGAATATGTTTTTTCATGTTAGTTCCTGAATGGCTCCCCATTATGTACACAAAAGATTCATAACCTAAGGAGAAATATGACTGTTTAAACTGCAAGCGTAGTATTGTTTTCAATATTATATGTGTTTATACTGTTCTATATACTATATTTGTATATAACAATGTACAGTATATTTGTAGATGTATTGACAAGTATGCCTATGGATAGACTACACACTCTGCTTTAGACCTGTGTGTTGTGTTTTACCACCACCTTGTGGTCGTTTGCAGTATTACACAAAGATCTTTTGGGAAAACACACACACACACACACACACACACAAGAAACCTTTAGTTTTCTGTTGAAGTAAATCTCACTCAGTCACTCACTTCCAGTAAGTGCTTTATCCTGATAAGGATCGCAAGAATGTGGAGCTTATCCTGAGATCACGGGGCGTGAGGCAGGAATACACCCTGGATGGGACGGCATTCCCATCACAGTGCACTTATCCACACACACATTCACACTGATGGACAATTTCAGACTAAGGCCTGAAGTAAGTCTGTACAAATTAGATTTGCTGCAGGAAAAGGTCAACTGATTCATACTACATAGTGCTACAAATCTAAAAGTGGCAGACAAACAGTGCGTTAGAATGTTATGTGGACACAAAAACATGAAACATCTCACTGATATCGCTTCCTGTGTAGACACAGCCGCTGATGCTTATCTGATATTTACCAAGAACAATGAGATGTGTTTAGAGATTAGTGACTGCTGCTCCTCAACTGTTGACTGTTCACATGACATGTCACACACTTGACATGTACAGACACACTCTATTTATTTAATGTATATTTTTCACAACAGATGATGGATGAGTCATGGGAAAATATGCTGCAAGCATGAGGAATGCATTTAGTGGGACATAATGATATTTGTGACATTGACATAAATAAATAGATATTGATATTAATGACACCCTGGTCATGGAATACATATATATACTGTATATTGGTTAGTCCTGAAACTGCTCTTTTACTCCTGTTTAGATCATTTCAAATAGGACTAAGCAGTGACCTTGAAATTTAGGAAACTGTAGGTTGTTCTCTAATTTTGATCTCCACTGTATGTGATGGTCTAATGGTCTGAGAGTCGGACTTGTAACCCGAAGGTGAACCTGAAGGTGGTGGGTTCGAGTCTCGGGTCCGGCAGGGNTGTGTGCACTTGGATGGGTTAAATGCAGAGCACAAATTCTGAGTATGGCTCACCATACTTGGCCACAAAGTCACTTCCACTTAGAATGAAAGCTGAAGCTGTTTCAGTAGAGTGTACAGATTAAGGGCAGTGGTGGCTCAGTGGTTAGGGCTCTGGGTTACTGATCAGAAGGCCGGGGGTCCAAGCCTAACCTTAACCCACTACCAAGCTGCCACTGTTGGGCCCTTGATCAAGGCCCTTAACCTACTCTGCTCCAGTGGCGCTGTATCATGGCTGACCCTGCGCTCTGACCCCAGCGAAAAGGTGTGAGGAAAAGAATTTCACTGTGCAGTAATGTAATGTAGATGAGGAGGTGACAGAGCTGGACAGACTAAAGGACTAACACTGCCTTTGAATTCGTTTTTCAAGTCAGAAAACAGGGTAGATTTTGACCTTACAAGCAGGTATGAGCACAGCCATGAAGGGGCTGATGTTTTGTTTCTGTAATTGCAGGTTTTGTCCACACGGTGGCAGCAGAGAGTGGTTAATCTGTTCCGCGGCGCTCCTCCTGAATCACGACGCTGCTGAAGCTCCTACCGCCCGCATAGGGACAGAGTCAAAGCCCCGCCCGTCCTGTGTTCACGTCTTATCTCGGTTTAACGGGAGTTGTATATTCGTCAGAAGCTTAACTTCATACTTAATTCGCCTGAAAGCACAGTGGACCATTTGGTTACACAAAGTAACCAGATCTTTGAGTAAATATTGCGTGATTCTGATAGCACCATGCTGGGACGCGGTCGGACTCCATCCCCGAGCGGTAGCCTGTTAGGTAGCTAGTTAGCCTACAGTAAGAGGACTGTTTTTTTTTTTGGTTGTTTTTTTCCCTGAGGTAGGTTATACGTCTGTAATCTAGAATGGGTTTATACTGGTGTGATAAACTATCTCCTGATAGACCGGGCAGTGTATGACAGAAGAAGAAATAAATTTGGTTCCTGCAGCGAGGAGACGCCTCACTGACGCCGGAACATCGCGCCTCCTGAGGCACGGAGAGCAACTCGAGCCCGCGGCTCCGAAGCGGCCTAAGAAAACAGAGCAGACTTTTCTTCTTTTGAAGACTTCGGATTGGACTCGGTTTCACGTAGCGGGGCGAAAGCAGTTAGGAGAGATGTTCACAGTCTAACAGAAGTTATTTAATGTGTTTGGTTTTAGTAAACGGTTTTAAAACTACAGAATGGCGTCTTATGTGGATAGCAGTTTTCGTCAGGCGATTATGAAGAACCCCAGCGACAGGACGCAACAGGTAAGAAACAGGATGCCTGCTAGCTAACACTGAATTCGTGTTTTCTTTCTTATACAAGAAACTCGCTTACAATAATAAGAAACATTCCGAATTCAATTGTGAAGAAGGAAGTTTTTGTTGTAAGAAACATCCATTTATTGTTTTGTAAATATTGTCAGCTAGCTAAGATGCTAATTAAACACTCCTAGCTACCGTTACTTGTTACTTGGGATATAGGATTCAGTTTGGGTTTGTTTGTAGAACGTAACAACAAACCATATGATTTAAACATATTAGTTTTATTATTTTTTAGTTGTTTTTTTTTTACATGAAAATTTTTGAGCTGAGTGAGAAAAGTGCTAGCTAGCTAATCAGATTTAGTGTTTTTTTTTTTTCCTCTTGTGGTTGTTCTATTTTAGCCGCGTTACTCACGCGCTGGTTCAGTGGCTCAATCCCAAAAAGACTCCTAGTCCCCTATGTAAGTGCACTACGTCATGTATGAAATATGGGCTTCTACGCCCTACCTAGTGCATTCATTAGTGCAATAAGGAGCCGATGTGGATTGAGCCCGCGACTCCAGGGTCAGTGTAATTAAATCCAAGACGACCAGTCTGACATCTGTATACATTTACAGTGTAATATTGTGATAGACCGCAGCATTTTTCTGGGCTTCCTACACGGCCCTGTATTTGAGTTGCAAATTATGGTATGAGCTCATGGAGGCTTGGGAGAGAAAAGAAAGAAAGAAAAAAAAAACTGACAAGGCTTTTTCAGAAAGTGAGATGCCATGCTTTGAGAGGAATTGTAAACGTAAAGAGTGACGTCAGCAACCAAACAATGCGCCTAATTGTTTAAAGGTGCAATAGTCAATATTTTTCTAACTTCTTATTAGTACAAATAATGTGTCAAATTATGTAGAAATGAAAAAAAAATCAATAATATAAGGGAAAGGGTTTAGATAGCTGGAAGAAAAAAAACATTTAGGAAGACTGCCTTCCGGTCCGGAATTTTTGTTTATATTTGGATTAGCCTCTTGTCAATCATTTTATAGACACGCCCCCAAATCCCTCTCATAAATCACTATGGTTGCATGTTTCTAGCGTTATAACATGGCTTGAATCTCTGCTGTTGAATCTCTGATTGTGCTCAAAAATGATGCCATGGCAGTCCTTGCTAATGGGCACTAGTTAGCATGCTAACTCTAGATGAACCAGCAAAAGTTTTGAGGGAGGAACTTTGTGTACGTGGGTTGAAATGAGTCTAAAAATCATCCAGATCTCTGTATATTTTTCACAAATCTTACCTAATGCACCTTTAAATGTGCACTCGTACCAGAGCGCTTTTGAATCCTTAAATCTGATTGGTCAGAAGGCGTTGATTCATTTTCAATCACAGCGGCTCGGACAGTATGCAGGTTTAAAAACCATGTCGTTATTTAACAGAGGAAAAGGCCAAATCAAAATGGTGACACTTCATATAAGGAGATGTTTAACATTTATGGAAGGAGTCTCCAGTTCAAATATCAGTGCTTTTTAACAATCCCGGGAAAGTCTTGCGGGCTTTGCAGTTTCTGAGTAACGTGACAAGCTGTCTTATTAATTTTAAGAGAGTCTGGTGAGAGAAGGATTGTGTATCGTGTTATCATGTAAGTGGTAACAGAAGCTAATGTTTCATAGCCCTTCCAGGACATTAAATGTAACTCTAAATAGTTAAAAATTGGGGTTTAATGGTAGTGTTTCATTTGATTTGATGCGAGGCACAGACTGCATAATGAAGTACGATGTTTGTCGTAATGTACACGAGTAGTAATAAGCTCTTACACCTAATAATGCCCCCAATCCTTCCTCTGAAAACGCAGCTTCCTTTTATTTAGAATCAGGAGAGGCTATGGGGGTTTACCAAAACAACCAAAAAAAAAAAAAAACACGGTGTTTTTGATAAGCGATAGCTATGGTCAGCGGCAGATGGGAATTTTTTTGGCATTTCGGCTTCCCGGGAAGTTACATCGCTGACAGCAAATGACTTCATCCTTCTGTGTCTGTTTGTAGAACTAAACAAAAACATGAAGCACCACACACACACACACACACACACACACACACACACACACACAGCTTTCTTTGCATTTCCCACTGATTCAACCTGGGCTAAAGAAATCACCACAGTGGTTTGGAAATTCATAAATGCAGATATGCGATTCCACTAAGTGGTGGAGAGTGCAGGATTCAAAAACATCTTAGGGCTCAAGAGAGCTGCGTGACTTTGACAGCACAACCAGCTAACAGCAGAATTCTTATTAGTTTTATTAGCTATTAAGCTTTCTAACACACAGCGTCTGCAATTGTTATTTGCTGTTAAGAGTGTAAACGGAGCGTATAACCACCGTAACCTCATGTCTCACTTGTTGTAACTTGATCATGCTGTAGGAAATGGAGACCCGAGGCACGTAATATCTGCAATGCTTATTTTGCTCTATGGATAACGTGTTGTATCAAGACACCGGCACATCATATCGAATTTGAATCTTGTGTATTGTACACCGCTAGTTTAAACGTACGACGTGCTGTTGAAGGAAATGAATCAACTTCAGGATGCTAACTGTAAATCCACTTCATGTTTTGTTCCTGATTACCAAGCCGTGAGAACACCTGCCACTGGATGAAATGTTTTTTTTTTTTTTTTTCCTTTCCATGGTTGTGATCTCAGTCCAGTCAGGACACGCTACAGAAATTTTCTCTTACGGATGCATTTACCGTGCTACTCGAGCTCTTCAGGACTCTGACACTAATCTGTGTTTGATCCAATGACACCCAGTAAAGAATTCGACTCTACACATGAGTGATTAGCACCATGTTACATGCCTGGTGAGCCTCCAGTTACCCTTCATTAGCACTGGTTTTTAGCTGCCGGCTTGTTATGACTGCGGCGTGAGAGAGAGAGGCTAAAGGAAGTCGAAGAGGAAAGCACAATAAGCACCTCGGAAAGCTGGTGTCAGTGCCGCTTTGAAGTCCTTCCCAGAAGCATCTGAGTTTTTGTGTAACGGCGCCGGAGTTAAATCGACCAAACGGCTGGACTGGAGATGTTCATAGGCATAGCGAGCCCCGTTTGTAATTTTCCACAAGCTGTCAAGTGACGTCGGCTGTAAAAGTGTGTCGACGAAATGGAAAACGCAGCGCTGAACAGATTCAGATGTAGTGATTTATTGTGCAGTTTTCACCAGAAGGCAAGTCCGAAGCTGTTCCAAGCCTTCCTGTTTATTAGAACATTCCCAATTCAGGACTTCTCGCTCTAGCTCTAGATACCACTTATCTTTATCTTAAGGAGGATAAAAACAAATATGTGTACGCAGAAATGTTTCCAAGGAGTACAAACCTTTGAAGTCAAGCAAATGAGATTTTTTTTAGAATTATGTAACCAAAAAAAAAAGGCACTTTAGGTGGTCCACTAGGCATTGCAGATGAATCCATAAACATAATTGTAATGCATATAAATTATTCAGTGTGAGTGGGATCCTGCTGAGAAAAATGCTTTCAGCTCTTCCTGGAAACATAAAAGTAACTTCATTTAAAATTTAAAAGGTGGCAAAGAAGAGGTAGGAAGTAACTCAGGTAGGCCTGAGCCCACTTGTGTGTTTCGAATTATGAGTTATTAAGATTGTCGGAGAAGCTGAGAAGGTCAGCTAGGTTAAGAGATGAACTCGAAGGCAACGCAAACAAACGTTCAGAGATTGCGAGTTCGAATCGTGCTGTCTATGTGGAAGGGGCATACCCTCTCTCTCTCTCTCTCTCTCGCTCTCTGTCTCTCTCCCGTGTCAATCAGTGCTGCATTAGCCAATCACAGGCGTCTGTGAGCTCGTGTATGCGTAAGAGGGCAGATAGCCTGTGTTTTTCAGTATGAGACAATGCAGTAGATGTCTTAAAGTTTCTCCAAGGGAGAACGAGTTCGCCTTTACCCTCCCCGGTTGCTAGCTGTTGTATGATCAGGCAGGTTGTTTAGCGGGGGGAGAATGCGTTGGCACGTCTTTCTTTCTGTCTTTCGCACTTTGTCCACATTCTAAGCTTCTATTTACGAACATGGAGTACGTTTCGCAGCACAGCGGCCTGCCTGTAAAGTTTCGAACAAGATTAGAATTAGCAAGACATATTTGTCTTGATAAAGAGGAAACTTGCTGTGCAGTAATTTCTCTGTCTCACTCGCTGTTTTTCCTCTGTCGCTCTTTCTTTCTTTCTTTCTTTTTTTTTAGCTTATGCATATAAAGTGCAGCTGTACCTCTGCCTTGTGTGGCTAAACTCTGCAAGGCGAGTTGCAGCACAGCTCTTGCCTGCAGCATTTCTATTTCGCACACACATTGTCTCGCACCCACACACAATCTTCCGGTGCATGCGGTCAGGATGTTCAGGTGAAATCGTCTGCAGAAACTGTTTTGCTCAGAGAAGCTGAAACCTGCAACAAGCCGTTTTTCGTACGGTTTTTTTTTCCCCTTTCTTTTCTCAGCACACCGAACCGCAGCTTGTGTACATAATATATGCATGAGAGACAACGCTCGTCTGTGCAGTGTGTGTGTGTGTGTGTGTGTGTGTGTGTGTGTGTTTATTAGGGCTGTCAGGTTTCTTTAAACAACGTGTTTGAATTGTTACTTGAAATGCTTCATGTTTGAAACGCATTCTGTGGATATCGAAACAAGTAGAAGAGAAGAACAAACACTGTCGCCTGCTATATTAGGAGCACTATACATCATCTTGTCCTCCAGGAACGTATGACTTAAAACAAACAAACGAAACAAAACAAATAGCCCAGACGTGTAATCTGCTCGTCTGATTTGTCTGCCCCCGTGTCTACTCGCTCCTCGACTCTGAAGTGATTTTTATTTATTTATTTATTTATTTTTTCCTGAATCACATCCACTTCTCCACCGCCATCCGTTTCCCAACACGCACAGACGTTTACCCGTGAACGCGTCTGGGCGTGTGACGGCGCACGCAGGAACCGAGGTGAAGCATGTGATGGCATTTCCTGCCGAATGACTCCGCGCTGACGAGGCCGTCGCCGGAGGAAACAGGAAAAGCGTCTTAAAAAAAAAAAACAGAAGGAAATAAAGAGGCCGGAGAACAATTGCTTGAAACCTCAAGCACTGAGGCAATTTTTTTCCCCTTTAAAAAAACATTTCAGAATAACTTTTGTTTCTTACATAAGATCCTGTCTGACCGTATAGACAAAAAAACAAAAACAAACAAACCGCAGGATTGTATCTCTTTCTTTTCTTTTCTTTTTTTTTTCACCATTAAGACATGCTGTACCATAAGCCCTGCTGTTGCACACCCGTGTTTGTATCCCTTTGGCTCCGATACCTCGGGGAACGAGTATTCCAGTGTCTTTTAAAGGATGCGCGGACGAAAGCGCGCACACCTCGGCAAACACTTTCCTTTGCGTTTTTTCGTCCTCTGTGTTCCTTCCCGCACAAAGGAAGGCGCGCACGAAGGCCGTCTCGGGCTACGCGCGCGTCAAAGCAGGCGCACTCCCGCCCTCGCGTTCCGAACACGCCACCGGGAGCGAGATTTAATGGCTCCAGCAAGTGGAAACAGGTGTAGGAATCCCAGCGTATATGATTCCTAGGTTTTCCACACCCTCCTCCGGTCGTGTAGCAGTAAGGAGTATACACGTTTTCGCTCTTACAGCTGCAGGGTTGGGCGACGTGACAGATGTGGGATATCATATCACGATTCCGGGAAACACGATGGGGGTCGCGGGCGCAAAACAGCAGCGTAGCGCCACAAGACGAAACCTGTTTTAAAGATTGAAAGAGTGCACACTTGTGACATCAGATCGCTAACGTCCTACACTGAAAAGCAAAACCTGATTCATTAATAGATCGTCAGATCGCTCTGTCCTAGTAGCAAGTTTAACAGAATTTCGATTTGGACGAGGGATTTATTCAATACCACTTAACCAAACCTACCACTGAAACCTTCGCAATGCAGCGAAGGTTTTGCTTTTCAGTGCGGAACGTTTTCAGTACGTCACTAACGAAAAGCAGTGCAGTTTTTGCGTCTTGTGTTTCACGTAGCGCAGCGGAATTTAACGCCGGCTAACGTCGACTTCTGACGCACACTCCGTGTTTAATTCGTGAAAAATAATCCCCTGCTGAAAAAAAAAAAGAAAGGATAACAGAAAGGTGAAAATATCACATTTCCCTTACAAAAAGCCCCCAACGCGAGAATTAGTGCCGTGACGGATAAAAGACATTTTTATACGCCGCGTCCGAGACATTACCCGAAAAGGACAAGGACGCCATAGCCATGCCGAGGCGCTCGCTTCCCAGGAATCTGAGGGCTTGTCATACTTTTCGAGTTAAGCGAGTTACTTTTTAACCCAAACAGGAAGTCGGAGCTTTCACTTGCTTGATAAGCTAGCTACCGAATTATTTATTGATCTATTTTTTTTATTTACTTTTTCGCGATATTATACTTAACAGCCTGATTTCATCCGTTTGGGAAGAGACGTCGATGTGACGTCTGTTTGAGTAAACTATAATAACTGTAAACTAAAATGTTTTATGAGAAGGATTCACTAAGGTCAAAGGAGTTTGGTATGAATCAGCATTTTTTTTTTTTTTGGTAATTTTTCAGTCTATAAAATAAGACTTGTGAGTGGAATGGAATAACATAAGGTGGTGTCTCTCTCTCTCTCTCTCTCTCTCTCTCTCTCTTTCTCTCTCTCTCTCTCTCTCTCTCTCTCTCTCCCCACCTGCTCAGCCAGCTGCAGTATCTCTTCTCTTTTCCCAGAACAGCAGACTTTGGTTTCATAATGTGGTTTATAAAAAAAAGCTGAATAAAGTATTTTGGGAAAAGTAAGTGCCCCCCCCCTCCTTCTTTGTCACCCCATGTTTACAGAAATAGTATAAGGAACAGAATATAAGCGTCTGGATGTACTTTCTCCAGCCCTGACATTGTCTTTCTGTTCCTCTCTCTCTCTCTCTCTCTCTCTCTCTCTCTCTCTCTCTCTCTCCTTCTTTAGAAGCGATGTGTCAGTGCTGATGTGTGCATTATCGCAAAGACTTTTGCTCCTATAATCGTGGTCGTGGTCGTGAAGACGGAGATTGGAGGTCCGATAAAAACGCATAGCGCGGCTATTTTCGCACATGGCGCCGCTTTACGAGCAGCGACGGTGCCCCGGGTCGTGTCGGGGCAAATTTAAAAAAAAAAATCAATAACTAAGAAGACAGGATTGGCAGTCCAAATATAGATGACTTTTCCCTGGAATCGTGACTTCATGCAAATACAGCCCGATGTCTATATTTGTGTTTGAACAGTCAGTGTGTATATTTACTTTTCCCCACGTGACGATCCGAAACAAGGGGGCGGAGATGAATTTCGAGCGGCGTCGCTTTCCGCGTTTCTGCATTTCTGTTCCTCTGTCCCGCTTTAAGAATGACATGGCAGCGCCACGTTCAGCGTAAGAGAAGGAAACGTGCATTTCTTCCTTCCGCATGAAGGCGTTTAGTAGCTCGTCACCGTGCTATATATATATTTTATTTTATTTTATTGGCGTACACTTGCCGATAAATTCAGAAGGCAGCATGTAGACGTCTTTCTGTTTCTGTTTGCACGCCTAGTTCGAGTGTGTGTGAAGGCTTGGCATGTCGACCGCATGACTTTACCTTTGATCCATTCCTAGACGTGGCCACACACACGCACACACGAATGATGGTAATAATAGCAAAGGTCTTTTTTTTTTACACAGAGAGAGAGAGAGAGATAGAGAGAGAGAGAGAGAGAGACGATGCCGATGATGCTTTTGCACAACCTTAATTCCAAAAGGACTCCGTTCCGATCGGGGGCAATAATGAGTCGACCGGTCGCAGAGCCTGCTTCCCTCGGTATTCCATAGCTCAGAGCGAGGAATTCTCTTGAATAGTCTCTCAGGAATGTGTGTGACAGGGTCAGAGTTGACCTCTCGACTCGAGTGGGGCTTCTGGGACAGCTGCTGCCCTCATTCAACCAAAGCGCAACCTCTCAGAATGCGCGACGCACCCCAGCGCCTACAGCCTCCGCTCTCCAGACTGTGGTCTGAGCAACGCAAGCGTGTAGCGCCGCGACTGTTGTTACGACCTTTAACCTCACGTCGTTTGGACGGGTTATTCCTGAGCACCTAAATTCCTCTTCCCTCACACACCCAGCTGGTACCGACCGTTTTTAACTGTCTGCTCCGCTTGACCTCTGAGGCGCTCGACGCTATACATCAAAGTCGGGCTGTGTGTGTGCGGTGTGGCAGCCGCACCTTCGTGCACTTACGGCGGCGAATTTTTGGTCGGTCGCAAGACCGTGCGGACTACCGTGAGTGACTTGTTTTAAGCCCTTTCATGTCGGTGTGGCTTTTGTCTTAACCCTCTTTTCAAGTCACTCGGACAAAACGGCTAGCTCCGTATTCACGTAGCGACAGTATCCACGTAGCTACACTCGCTGGCCTTTCACAGTATTCGCTACGTCTGCTCGCTATCAGAACCTTTCCATGCACAGATTAAGCAGAACAAAGGACCCATGAAAGAGGAAATGACCATTGTGCAGCGTAAGAGGTATTACCAGCAGTTACGTAACTTCTTAAATTTGACATTGGTTCATCCGTTTTTTTTACAGGATTGCACAATCCAGTTCATGCCTTCTGGTCACTAGCCAAGAAACTCTAAGCTAATTTCCTCATCGAGCTACAATTTCATCAATGGCGTCTTCTACACCAACGCTTGCTTTGACTATAAAAATGCAATAAATCGGCTCAGTTGTGGTTTGTTCAAGACAAGATTGGGGCGTGGTCATTGATCAGAGAGGTGGGGTTACACTGAAGTTGGGTGTACTCCATCGTTATGCTGATCAGTGACAGGATTTCGAATGATTGACTAGGTTACGTAAAGCACGGCCACCATCGGCCAATCAGCACGCAGCCAGCATTTCCCGTGGTTACCTCTGAAAGACAGCGAAACTTTGAAAAGCATGTTAACGTGTGGTTTTGTTTATTGTTTTTATGTGTCTTGGCAAGAAAAATGGCCGCTACAGGCGCTACTTGAGAAAAGTGCTTGGACCCCGTAGATCAGCACTATATATATATGATATTTGTGGATCTTTGATGATAGTTCTTACGTTGTAACTGATCGTGAGCTGGCGTTTGTGGGCGTTTCCCCAGCGTTCTCCGGTTTCCTTCCACCTCCCAGAACATGGCAGCGGGTGGATTGGCTAGCGCAAAATGCCCTCAGGTGTGTGAAAATGTGTGCCCTGTGATGGATATCTAATCTTAGGTGTGTTCACGCCCAGCGTTTCCTGATCCACAGTGAAGATGAAAGAGTGTCGAACGCAGAAGTGCGTAAACATATGCATTCATACGCTGCTACGCTGTTGTCTTGCTGTTAGTCATTATCCTTTCTTTTCCTTTTTAATATTCCGGCTATCCAGCGTTTCCTCCGTTATTCCTCTGATTTTCTCATTCAGCGCCGTATGAATGACCAGGCGATGTGGTCGTGTTTAGCGATGTGTGACTCGTGTATGTGTGTGTGTGTGTGTGTGTGTGTGTGTGTGGTTTCCCTCGAGATGAACATTCCGTATGTTTACCGTACTCGTGGACAAAGCCGAGTATGTACACATACAAACAGTGTGTGTTCCTAGGCTTGGCGTGATCATCAATGACTCAGCTTAGTGCTTACACACACACACACACACACACACACACACACACTCCCTCCCTCCTTTCCTCCTTCCTCCTCTCTTCTGAGATCCTCTCTATTGACTGAGCGAGTGTTTGAGTATCGATTTGGCCGAATGCTTGTGTTTTGTGGATAACCGACTTTTGTTGTGTTTGTGCATTTGTTTAGACAGTGTTGTGTACACCATACACGCAGCAACAACAACAACAACAACAACAACAACAACAATCCTAAATCATGAGGAAATCAGCGCGTTCTCGCACCGCACAGAAAGATGGAGCTGCACATCCAGCATCCTGTCGGACTTGTTTGTGGTTTTAATACGAACAAGAAGCATCGTCTTTGTTAAAGCTGCGATAATGTTTACACTCGTCTTCCTTGAGTTCCTTCTCTCTCTCTCTCTCTCTCTCTTTCTCTTTCTCTATCTATTTTAATCCTAACTCTGTCATCAACCTCGGCCTGTATTAGATCACTGACCGTACATCTTCAGTGGTCAGCATGCTTAAACACATTACATAATAACACGAAAGGCATCTCATGATCACTCCGGCGTGAGAACAGAGCGCTTCATGCGTCCTCATTCAAGCCCCAGATCATCAGAGCTGATAATCGGCTCCAAAACCCGAGCTCGAAAACCGCTACACTTCATCACTAGCGTAAAGGGTTAGGTACCTATCGTCTCTAGCATCTCTGCGTCATAGTAGGCATCAAACATCATCATGAGAATATTAATTATGAGAACGTTACGTGTTTGTATCAATGAGACACGCGGACTAGCACAAGGTGATAATCATAAATACCCGCTGCACTGTCTCTAATTTCCTTTTCGCATGCCGTATGTGTGTGTGTGTGTGTGTGTGTGTGTGTGTGTGTGTGCGCACAAGGTGAAGTATTTTTGGTGCAGAACGCAGGTTCGCTTGACTTGAAACCTAAACGTCAAGAAACGTGTGAGCATGAATGAGATAACCGGGGAAGACAACTCGGCAGTTCAGAGCTAGGGACGCTGCGTTTCCTCCGTCTCTCGCAACGAGCGCAAACAACTGATATAAAAAAAATACAAATTACGAAATATTACTCACAAAAACACAAGTCATGAGACATGAACAGTGTGTGTGTGTGTGTGTGTGTGTGTGTGTGTGTGTGTGTGTGTGAAGACTTCCTGCTACTTTAGAGGAGGCTTTCCGTGCTATGACGTGAGCCGCGTTTTTTAATCGGACGCGTTCTCTATTCCGGCTAAACTGACGCACCGCCTGGATTCGATTCGACTTCCGTTTTATTCGTAACAGCGTCTTTAACAGTGGACACAGAAAGAACTCCACGCAGACTAGATGACATCAGAGTGAATTGGAAACGTGCGAGTTGATGGTCGTTCGCTGGATGTTGTTTGTTTTTCCGCACCATTCCGTGTAAACTCTAGAGGGAGGAAACCCCAGTCGCATTCTGAAACCACTTTTTTCTTCTTCTTCGTTTTTGTTGGACTGGAAGCGTGTCAAATCTGAATAATTTAATGAATTGTGCTGCTGCTCCATGATTGGCTGATTGGACGGCTGCACAAATGCGCAGGTGTTCCTATTGAATTATTATTATTATTATTATTATTATTATTATTTTATTATTATTATTATTAAATGATGAATCGCTCGTCTTTCCAGACCTTCACATGGACGAGTAGTTTCCGGCGAGCTCGCTCTGCCGCTCCACCCTGAACCCTGCAGACTCGTGCCTCTGGAATGTAGGAATTCTGTCGGGGGAGGGGGGGAGTGTGTGTGTGTGTGTGTGGGGGGGGGGGGGGGGGGGGGGGGGGGGGCCAACCGCACGCGCGGGAATAGCAAGTGGATATAAAAAAAAAAAAAAAACGCA
>CM074972.1:10289972-10304879 GCA_037577455.1 Pangasius macronema
CTGAGAGCGATTGCGGCGACGTGGATCTCAGCGGGCTGCCCGAGACGGCGGTGGATTCGGACGACGATGACGACGACGAAGAAGTGGGGAGATCGACGGACCCCCTCATGAGCCGAGACATCGTGAGAGACTGCCTGGAAAAAGACCCCGTGGACCGCACTGACGATGACATCGGTAAGAAGCGCACAAACGAGCCGTATATCATGTATCGGGTCTGACTCAAAACGTCAGCGAGGATGAAAACCACCCGTGTTTACACCTTCCCTCTCTCTCTCTCTCTCTCTGTCTCTCTCTGTCTCTCTCTCTCTGTCTCCAGAGCAGTTACTGGAGTTCGTGCAGCAGCTCCCGGCGTTCTCCAGCCTCAGCGTGTCCGTGAGGCGAGCGCTCTGTGCCGTCATGGTGTTCGCCGTGGTGGAGCGCGCCGGAACGATCGTGCTGAACAACGGAGAGGAAGTGAGTCAGGACGCGTCACTGTTCATGAGCTCTTGGCGTTCGTGGCGATCTGCGGGGTCCAAGCACCCTTCACTCCCCGAGTGGCCAGTTCTTGCCAAGTTAAATGGAGCCATAAAGAAGCCATAGATGTGCACGTAGTTTTGTCATAACCCTGTGAAATCCCTGCCGAAACCTGATTGGCCGGTGGTTCGCGTCATTAGAAGTTTGCTCTTGCATCACTTCATCTGGATTGAAATAATATTTTTTTTGAGAAACTGCTATTTGAATTGAACCCCACATTCTATGAGCAATCATGGCCTCAAATCCATACAGTCAGTCAGGAGTTAGTCAGGAGCATATTAAACTACGCCCCAGAAGAGCTGACGACACGTGGCGGCCATATTGTTTACAAATCTCAGCTTCGGTTTTGTGAAGATTCCCAAGACTAGTTTGCAGTAGTAGGTTTTGCTTATGATGAAAATGAACTGAGAATCTATGTGAGAGGAGCTAAATGTTTGTTTCTGTTTGCCAGACGCCAAGGAATCAGTGGAAAAAAGCTAAAACTAATAATAAATCTTGGTTCCCAGTGTGCTGTAGTGCCACCATGTGGCCGATTGGGTGCCTCAGTAAGAGGGTGGGGTACTACCTACTGACCAAGACTCATCTCTCAAACCTTTGGTGCTTGGACCCCTAATAATAATAATAATAGTAATAATAATAATAATGGAACAGCAGAGGCTTGCTATGAGGAATGATGATTAATGATTTCAGCTGCAAAAATGACAGTTATGTGTGTATGCTGTGTTCCAAACAGGGTCTGGGGATAAACACTAAGCGTTGTGTATATGCGTGTTTGTGATTTTTAGCTGGACTCGTGGTCAGTAATCCTGAACGGAGCCGTGGAGGTGATGTATCCGGACGGCCAGTGCGAGACTGTAGGGATGGGCGCCAGTTTCGGAGTCTCTCCCTCCATGGAGAAAGAGCTGATGGTTGGCGTCATGAAGACCAAAGTAGATGACTGTCAGGTGGGTGTGGGTGGGGGTGTGGGGCTGGGTGGTGGTGGTGGTGGGGGTGTGGTTTGCTTTTAGAAAATATTTTTCATAACGGTATTTTTGATTTGATTTGATGAATTTCATTGTTTTGACCCTTGGTGTTGTTGGTTGTGTAGTTCGTGTGTATAGCGCAGCAGGACTACTGCTGCATCCTGAATCAGGTGGAGCTGAACACACAGCGGGTGGAGGAGGAGGGAGAGATCGTCATGGTGAAAGAGCACCGAGAGCTCGACCGCACAGGAACACGCAAGGGACACATCGTCGTCAAGGTGACCGTTCAGAAATTTTTACCCAGAAAACAGAAAGTCATTTCCTGTTTATTTTATCTACCTGAATGTGATCCATGCCGGAGTCTTTCGAGTGTGTTGTTTGTAGAAGAAAGAAAAGATCGTGTCACGTGTTAACGGAGTAGTGTGTTTATAAACTCGTCTCCCAGGGCACTCCAGAGCGTCTGATCCAGCATTTAGTGGAGGACCACTCCGTCGTGGACCCAACATACATCGAAGACTTCCTGCTGACTTACCGCACCTTCCTGTCCAGTCCTCTTATCGTGGGCCAAAGACTTTTGGACTGGTTCAATGACCCCAGTTTACGTGACAAGGTATGCAGGACCGAGAGCGTTTGAATAGTAACGAGTCTAATTTTAGAACGCGTATACGTGCTCGGTACCGCTTTCTGACTCTCGCACTCTCTCAGGTGACACGCGTCGTGCTCCTTTGGGTTAATAATCACTTCAGTGACTTTGAAGGAGACCCGGACATGACGAACTTCCTGGAGGAGTTCCAGAGCAATCTAGAAAGAGAAGTACGCATATGAGCCAGTGCTACCAAACACTCTATACTAGGAGTCGTATCCGTTTTCCTCCACTCATTCACTCATTTCTGTTCTTTTCTCGAATAAGAAAATGAGCGGTCAGTTGCGATTGCTCAACATCGCGTGCGCCGCCAAGGCTAAGTCGCGAGTAGTCACCATCACGAGGGCCTCTCGGGAGCTGCCGCTCCCCTTCGCTCTGATGGGAGGCGCGGAGCGAGGAACGCACCTCTTCATTAGCTCCGTGGACGCAGGCAGCAAGGCAGAGGAGGCGGGGCTTAAGCGCGGAGACCAGGTAAGACGATTTCGACATGGACGAGTCAAGATTGGCGCGCTTTAAAATGCTTTCTGACTAACTCGTGACTGAACTGTTCAGATATTGGAGGTGAATGGGCAGACGTTTGAGAATGTGCACCTGTCCAAAGCCACCGAGATCCTCAAGAATAACATACAACTGACCATGAGTGTCAAAACCAACCTTCTGGGTGAGTTTATTCACCTTCCACACGTCCTACACAGACACCCACGGTTATATGCTTCTTACTGGTTTCATTACGCAATATTGTCACAGAAATACCGAACTCTTCTCTCGTCTTTCCCAGTCTTTAAGGAGCTGGTGGCACGCATAGCAGAGGAACGGAAAAACGGGGTTCCTCACCTTCCTAAGATCGGCGACGGAAAGAAAAGCTCGCGCTACTCCGTACCCGATCTCGCCGTTGATCCTGGGGTCATGTATCAGGAGAAGGTCAGCAAGAAGGCTAAAGCACACACCATGGGTGGCCGCAACAAACTGATGAAGATTCTGGACAAGACACGCATCAGCATTCTACCTCAGAAACCATACAGGTAGGCACACACACACACACGATGATAGTAACAGACGTAATGAATCGTCATGTTCATTGCATGATGGGAGCTGGTGTTTTGACAGTGACCTCGGATTGGGGCAGACGCAGGACGACAGCATCGTGGGCCTGCGGCAGACCAAGCAGGCTCCGCCCACCACGACAATCACCGGAAGCTTGTCGTCCAGCAACCCTGACTTGGCGCAGAGCCAACAGCGCATCATCGACTACAGCATGCAGCCACCCGGTAAACGACAACCCCTTTCTTAAACGCACACAGCGCCACACACGGTTACAGCGCCGAGCTGCTTCCCTTCCCGCCTCCCTTTCCTTTGCAGCGCTAACTGTATTGCGTTGGTCTGGACGGTTCTTGGGTGCGGGTTGGAAAGGGCTTGCTGAATATATCCGTGTCACGTTCTAACTTTTCCACAACCCTCTTCTCGCTCACAGCACCCGGATTCACTCGTGAGTACTTGTGCACTGCCGGGGTTTCTCGAGAGATAACCTGCGACCGTCTCACGCCTCGAGCCGCCTTTTTAGAAACCTCTCTTAGACTTGCTTCCCTTCCTGTTCAGCTCTATTCGACTCTGATCGATCTAGCTGTAGTTCCTCGAATAGGGGGATCTAAGCGTACTCTTTCCTGCTGATCTTTCTAGTTACCTGTCCACGTTTTCTGACTCGCTATTACGGATCATCATCTGTATGCATTCTTTGTTTTCTCTTTCCTTGCTTCTCCAGTTTCTTCTCCAGTTTCGCTTGCCAGCACACACTTCTAACAATTCTGCAGGAACCCGAATGACCTCAGTCTCTCTCTTTGTCTGTAGTAGCTCACTCCATCCGACGCCTGTCTCTCCAGCTGCCTTTTAATCCTCTATCTTGATTTGTTTGGTCTCCAGTAACTTGGGTTTTAAATCAAACTTTTTTTTTTTTGGGTGAATTATAGCTAAATTCGTTCCACTGGATAATGTGCATGTGATTAGCGTAATGGCATTGTGGTCCTAAAGCTCGTAAGCTTTCATTTCGTTTCCGCTCCACGGTTTCAGGCCGGCCCGGATAATTAGCGGCTGCAGCGTCTAGCGCTCATTAGCTTTAGTGTCCTTTATTTAAGGAAGACCTTTATTTACCGGACGAATGAGTGTATGCATGAGCACTTAGGAAGCTGGAAAGTACTTGATTCGCAGTTAAATAATGTTCTGAATAATTATGGTGTGTAGTGTACTGTAGGTAAGTAATTAACTCTTTTAATTAAGGCTTCAGCGTAATCTAGAGACATTTGAGTACTGAAATGAATTGAACGCTCGTACGTTTTCGTTCGCTGAATAAGGGACACGAAGTCAAGGATTTGCGCCTCGATGCCGGACTGAAACCAAAAAAAAAAGAGAGAGAACAAAGTGAAAGCTTATTCATTGCATGATGGCTGAACCAGACTGCTCGTTTTCAGTAGTTCTGTTAAGCGCCGCTTGTTTTTCCATCCGCCCCTCCCCCCTCACCTTTTTCAGAATTACAGGATCAGGTGCTGCGAGTGTTCAAGGCGGATCAACAAAGTCGCTACCTGCTGATCAACAGGGACACCACGGCGCGAGAGGCGGCCAACCTGGCCATCCGAGAGTTCGGCCTGACCGCCAGTCCTGACGCATATTCGCTGTGCGAGGTTTCCGTTACCGCCGAGGGCGTGACCAAACAGAGGAGGCTTCCGGATCAGCTTAATAAACTGGCTGACAGGATTCAGCTCTGTGCGAGGTGCGCTTCGGCACCACACGTACTCTTAAACACTTATTTTACATTTTACTCACGCAAAAAAAGTTTCAGTTCAAAATCACTAAACAGTCAGATAATATCGGCACTTTTCCTGTTTCTTTTCCCCATTCACTGCGCTTGTGAACCATCAGGTACTACCTTAAGAGTAACATGGAGACGGAGACGCTGTGCTCGGACGTCGAGGCCCAAGAACTGCAAAGAGAATCTCAGGTTTATCTGTTATCTCTGAGCTCCACGGAGATAGCCAATCAGCTCTCAGCACGCAACTACTTGCTGTTCGCCAGCATCGAGCCCACCGATTACATCACAGACCTCTTCAAGCTGCGTCCACGTGAGCAACCGGGCAGCCTCCGCAACTTCGAAGACCTCGTCAATCAGGAGACCTTCTGGGTCGCCACGGAGATTGTGCGGGAACCCAACCAGGCCAAGAGGATGAAGATAATCAAGCACTTCATCAAAGTGGCCCTGCACTGTCGCGACTGCAAAAACTTCAACTCCATGTTTGCTATCATCAGGTGAGTCACGGGTTAATGATGCCGAGGGGGGTCAAAACTTCTCGAACATTCTAAATCTCTAATCCTGTCGTTCAGCGGGCTGAACCTCGCCCCGGTGTCGCGTCTGCGTGCCACGTGGGAGCGTCTACCTGCCAAGTACGAAAAGTTGTTGGCCGAGCTGCAGGAAGTCTTCGACCCGTCGCGCAACATGGCCAAATACCGCAACCTGCTGAACAAGCACAACCTCCAGCCGCCAATCATTCCTCTCTTCCCCGTCATAAAGAAAGACCTCACCTTCCTCCACGAGGGTAAGATTCCTTAAACCTCACCTCTTAAGTACTCGGGAGCAAACGTAGGATCTGCCCGTTTCGAGAAAGTAAGCGCGTCTGTCCGTGTCGCAGGTAACGACTCGAAAGTGGACGGGCTGGTCAATTTCGAGAAGCTGCGAATGATCGCCCGAGAGATCAGGCACGTGGTCCGGTTGGCGTCGGTCACCATGGATCCGGCGCTGCTCTTCAGGACAAGGTACACACACACTGTACGAGAACGTTTGCAAAAGACACGCGCACACACACACACTTTCAAGTAGAGAGCTGCATGGGAACGGAGACCAAATCCGTGACCGTTTGCTGATGCGTAACCATAGCAACAGCAAACAGCAAATGGGGGAAAATATACGTCTTTCCCAGAGACGAGTCCCCGTGCAGCGCTCTACTGACATTCAGTTAGTCAGACTTGGAGAATTCCTTGACCACACCCACACCCTGTAAGGAAGGAGTGAGGCAGTTGTTCTGGTCACACTTCCGTCAGCGTGTCTGTGCTTGATGTCCGGACGTCTTCCTGTGGTCCGTGGTCCGTGGTCTGTGGCCTCTGTTCTGTGGGCTTTACTGTATAAGCACCTGTCTGTCTCTCTTGTCTCTCTCTCCCCCTCTTTATGTCTCTTTCTCTCCGTCCTCCTCTTTGGTGTCTTCACGGCTGTGTTGTAGGAAGAAAAAATGGAGGAGTCTTGGGTAAGTGGGACTGTCGCTCAGCCGTTTTTGACGCTCGCACTCTTGCTGTCTGACTCGTAATATCTATTAATGTCGCTGGTTGTGCTGTGATTAACTCAACTCACTGACTGATATTAACCTGTACAAAGCACAGTAGTCTCTCCTGTTTCTCCTCTCCTCCTCTCCTCTCCTTCTCTCCTCTCCTTCTCTCCTCTCCTCTCCACTACTCCTCTCCTCTCCTCCTCTCCTCTCCTGTCTTCTCCTCTCCTGTCTTCTCCACTACTCCTCTCCTCTCCTCCTCTCCTCTCCACTACTCCTCTCCTGTCTTCTCCTGTCTTCTCCACTACTCCTCTCCTCTCCTGTCTTCTGCTGTCCACTACTCCTCTCCTCCTCTCCTGTCCTCTCCTCCTCTCCTCTCCTGTCTTCTCCTGTCCACTACTCCTCTCCTCTCCACTACTCCTCTCCTCTCCTTCTCTCCTCTCCTGTCCACTACTCCTCTCCTCTCCTCTCCTGTCCACTACTCCTCTCCTCTTCTCGCCTGTCCACTACTCCTCTCCTCTGCTCTCATTCTCTCCTGTCCACTACTCCTCTCCTGTCCTCTCCTCCTCTCCTCTCCTGTCCTCTCCTCCTCTCCTGTCCACTACTTCTCCCCTCTCCTCTCTTCCTCTCCTCTCCTCCTCTCCACTACTTCTCTCCTCTCCTCCTCTCCACTACCTCTCTCCTCTCCACTACCTCTCTCCTCTCCTCCTCTCCACTACCTCTCTCCTCTCCTCCTCTCCACTACTTCTCTCCTCCTCTCCACTACTTCTCTCCTCCTCTCTACTACTTCTCTCGTCTTCTGTCCTCTCCTCTCCACTACCTCTCTCCTCTCCTCCTCTCCACTACTTCTCTCACCTCCTCATCTCCTGTCCTCTCCTTTTCACTACCTCTCTCCTCTCCTCTACTGTCCTCTCCACCATCTCTCCTCTCCACTCCTCTATTGCACTTCTCTCCTCTTCTCATCTCTCCTCCTCTCCTCTACTTCAATTCTCTCCTAACCCCCTCTCCTGTACTTGTCTTCTCTCCTGTTCTCTACTTCTCATATTTTCTCTTCTCTTCTTCTTCTGCTCTCTTCTTCTCTCTACTTTTGTTTTCATTTCTCCCTTGTCTCGGCTGTTCCTCTCCTCACTTCTCTTCCCCGCCCTTCCCTGCTCTCGTCTTCTCTTTTTCTGTTCTCTCCTCTTTTTTTCCAGCCTTTCTTCTCTTTTCTTCTCTTCTTTGCACGAGCTGTAGCAGGTTGTAGATCATTTGAGCATGACTGAACATTTTATTCCTTTGGTTCAGCGTTTTTCTTTCCCTCATCATGTCCGTCATTTCAGTTTTACTGATTGGGGGTTTTTATTGGGTTTTGTCCTCCGTGTGTGTGTGCGTGTGCGTGTGTGTAGGTCTCTGAGTCAGGTGAGCAGCTCCTCGTTGTCCGAGGGGACAGTGGCTCACAGGAGGAGAGGCAGACGGAGCTCCTTCCTCAGCGCCAAGAAGCTGTACGAGACGGAGATGATGAGCAGACGAGTGCGCCAGTACCTCGACATGCTGACGTACGAGAGCGACGAGGACGCCTTACACGCCGCGTCTCTGCAGTGGGAGCCTTCCAACAACACGGGTGAGGCCCCGCCTCCTAGATCAGATGCTGTTTAAGTGCCGAAGTGGACGTTCTCTCATTTACGCATAAGATATCTTAAATGCGTTGTGTGTGTGTGTGAGAATTTCTCTGTGTTTGTATGTTCCTTAGTGCATAAGAGCGCCCTGGACAAAAAGCGAGTCGAAGCATCTCCTGCAACACCAAGAAGCCCCACTCCAAAGAATATCCCTCGGAAGAAGCCACCTGGCAAAGACCTGGCACCATTTGGTAATACACACACACACACACACACACACACACACACACACACACATAATACCTATACATAGTTATAATCATAATTTTGGAGTTTATACAAATGTAAAGCTCAGTTTGTAGTGAATGTTCTCACACAGTGTGTGTGTGTGTGTGTGTGTGTGTGTGTGTGTGTGTGTGTGTGTGTGTGTGTGTAGGTGCACATTCGCCCGGATCTCACCACACAGAAGAGAGCCAGGATAGACAGAAAAGACAGCAGGAAGACAACCAATCAAACGCCTCCTCTATCCGTTCGTCCCCGCCCACTTTCCCTGGCAACGCGTCCAGAAAGGGTGCGAACGCCACGTTATTTACATGTGTTCAGTAATATTTTAGCTATTTATCTATTTATATATATATTTCTGTCCTTACTTGAACGTTTGTAAAGCAAAGCTTTCAGATTTAATGGAAAGAGGAATAAACGTCCGAAACGTTGTTTGTTCACCAGGACCTGATCAGCTCAGTCTCCTGAGTTCCTCATCATCTGACCTGATCATGGCAGACGACCACATCCACGCCCACACACACGCCCCACCTCACACACGCACATTCTCACAGACTCCTAACACACACCGGACGGAGCTAGACCAGATCAGCCTTGGGTAAGCAGCGTGGAACATGCTAACACGATCGAGTGTGATGTCATTGTAAGGCTTAATGTGATTTAAAAAAAAAAAAAAGTCATTTGAGTTTTTATAGGATGGAAAACACACACCATGCAATGTACACATTTAAAAAAAAAAACAAGTCAGACATTTAAATAACGATATTCCTTTTAACAACCACGATAAATCTGTTTATAATTAGCGTTAGCTTGAATTGAAGCCAGAGCTGCTGTTATAGAAAATTAATCAACCCCTTCTGACCAATCAGATTCAAGAATTCGACAGCGCCGTGGTACAAAAAAAAACTAATTAATTAAAAAAGACAGACAGAAACAGTCTAGAATAAGCGACTGGGTCCTGGTCACACTGGCACGGAGTAACCTGCGGCGACTGTGTGGGCGGGGCAGCTGGACCTCCTGCTCCAGCGGCTCTCACGACAACATCCAGAGCATCCCTCAGCGCATCGGCTACTACGACAGCCGCAGCTGGGAGACGCTATCGGAGGGGCCGGGTATTGGGCGGAGCCAGTCGGCCACACCCCTCGGCTATTGGGCCGACGAATCAGAAGGCGACACGGGCACGATCAAGCGACGAGGGGGAAAGGACGAGGTACCGAACGTGCAAAAGAGCGCCATGAGTCGAAGGGAGGGTCGTTTCCGAGAGCCTCCACCCACTCCGCCCGGATATACCGCTCTGTCACTGGCCGAGGTCGAGGAACTCGGCCACAATCTCGTCCACAGTCACACTCATGGCCGACGCCCGCCCGACTACAACGCGGCCCTGCAGAGGTCCCGCCTCATCAAGAGGTCGTTGGACTTAGAACCGCCCCCACAGCCACGCCCACCCACCCGCATGCACGGATACACTCACTGTCCCGCGCCACGGCGACCACCATGTGACGGTGAGGATTTTATTCAGATTTAAAGAGTTTCACGTTTGAGTAAATGCACGCACGTTGACGCTGATCTCTGTTTGGCCCTTCTTGCAGAAAACGAGCAGATATCTGCGGTGTGAGAACTCGGCACGCAGCCACGCTCCCCTCATCCGCTCAGAACTGCATTCAACTCGTGCAACACGCAAAGCTTCTCAAAACCAAACCGTCTCGACTCCCTGCTCCTGCTGTCCTCTGACTGGCTCCCACGGCCGGCAATCAAATCCCAAAGTGAGCGGGAACAGATCCTGTGGTGGCGAGAATCGCCAACCACCACAACACATCGTTTTTAAAAAAAAAAAAAAAGAAAATATTGCTATTGGTTTGAAATCACTGTGAGAACCACATGAACGAAGTTTTGGCACTTTGAAGGAAAGAAAATGAAGGAAAACAGACAGCTTGAACAAAATTTTAATGTACACGGACGCTGATTTTTTTGAGTTTTTATTTTTTTCATGGAAACAGTGTTATTTTAATTGTCCGAAGTCTACACCGTCTGTTTTGTGTGTGTTTGTTGTGTGTGTGTGGCATGCAAGGATACTTGAATCAGAAAGTGTGTGTGATTCTCTCTCTCTCTCTCTCTCTCTCTAAGCTGCCTGTCAGACCTCAGAAACAACTCAGTGTTGCCATCAGTATTCAGTCGATCTTGTTACTTTTTAATGATTTCATTCATGTCTGTTTTGTTGAAATCACTGATTTCACACTGATTTCCCGATGCACTCTCAAGCATTTTCATCGTTTTAAATTCATTTCAGTCTCTGTTTTTTTTTTTATTAACGAATCAATTTTCATTCCTCTCTTCGCCAATCCAGTGGCATTAGGCACAAATCCTGACTTGTTGCACAGATGGAGAAAGTGTAAAATAAGAAAGTTACGTTTGCATTGTTACTACTTGTCATGAAATAGTTATTACATAGCTACATTAAAAAAAAAAAAAAAAAACAACCTATAGGTGATGATTATATATGAGATGATAAGAGATGCCTCCTAGGTCTCCATTTCCCTGCCTGAACCTTTTCATACCACATGTATTTCTATGTCTTTTAAAAAGACAGCTGGTAAAGTCTGTATCACATTTTGTATTTTTAATACAAAAAAAAAATTGTAAATATCGGTTATATTTTGTTTAAAATTGCAGAGAGCTTATATACTGTCTGAGGTAGCATTCAGCTACAATGAGTTTGAATGACCAAGAATAAATACACATCGCTACTGCGGAGCAGACCAGAGAACAACAGGGGTTCGTGTCAATTTCACCGTACTTCTCTCAAACTCGAGCCGGGGTCTTGCTGCTCGAACAACACACACCTTTTAATCACTAATTAATAATTAGGTTATGATGGTGAAAATAAGTTATTACGTTCCTTTGCAGCTGTCAAAACCAAAAGCTAATCTGAACTCTGTGTGGTTTGGTTTTTTGTGTTTGTCTTTGGACCTGTGCTCTCAGCTGCACAAACCACAGTTGGCCACTAGAGGTCAGTGTTGCTGCGAAATATATTTTACATTTCCAATATAATTTCACGTTCAGTCGACTTACTACCTAGTTTTTGACCTATTAATTAATTAGTTTTAAATTTATAAGACGGTTCTTGGATAACTCTAGTATTTGGATTGTTGGTTATTTAATGTTTAATAACACTTGGATTGATGACTCTTGCCAGGATTAGCAGTGAAAACAAAACTAGCTAGCAAATTGACCAAACTTTTTTTTTTTTTAACTACTTAAAATTGACTTAAATTTTCTTCAATAAACACGTTTCTTTAGATTTGATGGGAGATGAGAAGAATTTGTAAAGGTTGGTATTTTGTTAATGCACAAGCAGTAAAGGAGTCATCGCGTATGAATCATTGTTAAATTTAGCAAAAAAAAAAATAAAATCCTCTAGGGCCAAGGATGCTCATCTTGCTGATCGCAGACATGACTCAAGTTTGTCTGTGGTTTGTCTGGCAAGAGAAATATGTGTATCTCACGATATTTAAGGTTTCTGAGTTCATGAAACCTACACTTTTACTTTTACATTCCTCATTTTTCAGCATTTATAGAACTCAATTCTCATGTTTATAAGTACACCAGTAAAACTCGTAAAGTACAAATCTTCGAAAATGCAGTAGTGTTTAATACAATAACGAACTACATTCGCTCAAATATTTCTCATGCGTGGTATATTTTTGTGAAGAGATGTTGGTTTATTTCACTTATGTAAGGAGTCTCCAGTGTCAGCGCTTTGTAGCAGTCAGAGGTCAAGCTGCAGCTGTAAGTTTTTCGACACTGGAGTCTTGAGGACAGTTTTTCTGTTTAACTTCAGAAGGAAAGAAGAAAAAAAAAAGAGTCTGGTGACTGAACTGTTGTTTGTAGCTGCTATAGCGTAAGCGATAACCAGAACGAACTTGTTTTTCACGGATGCTCCACGACATTACACTTAACCATAAACGTTAAAAAGTATCATTGTCATTTATTAATAAATAAAAAATGTGAAAGTTGGCAAATTGCTGTGGTATAAGAGGAATAAAACTTCAATTCAGGACATGACGTTATAGGAAAATAATCCACTTCAGCATGGTTATAGCATCACACCACCCCATCATTAGTTGTTTTCCTGTAATAGCATGTCCTGAAGTGTTTTATTCCTTACATGACTTCTACCACGATCCGTAGATAGCTATTAGCCTAGAGCTGATTTCTAAATTTCTAATTACGCTTTTGGAAATAGTGAGAGTTAGTTCCGTGTTGTTGGTGCCTAAGAGAGAAATTTACCGGGAACTTCCTTTTCCATTTTAAAGAATTACATCATGCCAGTTGTCTGTTTGACACGTGTTACTATTCGCATTAGTAGAAAGGGATATAAAGGTTATTTTTAGTAGCTGTTCCATCACTAGGCTCAATATAATGCTGTACCATAACAGATAAACGTTGAACAAGAGCAAAAAATAAAAAAATTTAAAAAATTATACCAAATGTAAACATTTTACAAAGACTTGATATTCATTTTTATTGTTTTTTTATTATTGTCAATGGGTAAATTTAATTTGAAGCTGAAATAATGGTCTATGTTTATTCACATCTGTATAATTATATAATAATTATAATTAGTTAAAAAAAAATCTAAGTTTTCATATTAAAAATCTAATAAATTTATTTTGCCTTATGCTTTGGATTGTTGTGTAGTTGCAGCATACAATCCTGTTTTTTCCCCCAAACTTTTTAGAAATTTATTTAGATATTCTAAAGATTAAAAATAGTTTATATATATATACACATACACAGATTATTTTTTAATCAGTCTCAGTATATATTTATTTATTTTTATTATTTACAAACCTTTTTTTACTCAATGCTATAATTAAATAACTATATGAATCATATTCCTTGTTGTTTGCATATTTATCTTCAGGGATCCTTAAATAATAGGGATTAAATATCAATCACAAATAGCTCCATGCTCCCTAGAAAGGCTCCCTACGTAAAGACGTCTAACCTTACGCACAGCGCGAGGAAGTGGAGTGCGCATGCGCTAACTCCATTCTGTGATCTATAGTTAATATTCATTGCCGTACTTCCGGGTATGATTAGATGGAGATTGGGTGCATGATGGGTCCCGTGTGACAGGGGCGAAGGTTCTCAGTCTTCCACGGCAGGTGGCGCTGCTGTTCACGCCGCTGTTTCACTCGGCGTTAAAGCAGCGTCTTTTTCCCTTCACACAGCTCACCGAGGAGAAAATAACAAGTGGCCGGGCAGAGCAAAACACATGGGACATGGCTGTCGTGCTTAGGGTAGCGACTCTGCTCTGAAGAGAGAGTACGTTTGTGTGAGAAAGAGAGAGAGAGAGAGAGTGTGTGTGTGTGTATGTGTGTTGTTGAGCCGCCCGTGTGTTTACAGTAGCTGGATGTGCAGCGACAGCTGAGCTGGACTGTAACCCGAGGGACGGCGGCGGTGTGATGCGGATTTCCTCTCTCAGGGCCGCGATCCGCTGAGATGGAATGGTGCAAGAAAGTGCTGACAGATATCGCGGCCTGAACTCACACCACAACATGGAGATTCATCCGCTGTAAGCGCGCCGAACTAGCTAGCTAGCTAGCTAACACACACACACACACACACACACACTCTCTCTCTCTTATTTATTCTGTCTCTCTCTCATTTTCTCTCTCTCTCTCTCTCTCTCTCTCTCTCTCTCTGTCTCTCTGTGTGTGCGCGTGCGCGTGCGCGCGTGCCCTGAACCACCCCATTGGGAACGGTCAGTCTCTTAATTCTTTACACAACGCTAGTTAGCACTGTTGTGTGTTATTGGCTAACTTTTATCCTAATAATAATTGTAATATAATACTTCACAGAAAATTGTCGTGTGCACACTAAAGAAGCACCCGTTATTCTAAAAACTAATTCCGACATTCTGTAATTCATAAACAACAATAACAAAAACTAGCATTACTCACCACAGTCAGAAGTAGTTCCGGCTGCGAGGCAAATCACTGGATTATATTAATGCGCTCGTTCTAATACATTATCGTTGCTATAGCAACAGATTGTATAGCAAATGCTCCACATAATCGAATAAGGCTACTAATAAGAAAGATATAATAATAATAATAATAATAATAATAATAAACATGTTGCTGTTTATCAAAGGAAATTACAGCAACATTTTCTGTAATGAGATGTTTATTTAACAGTGTATCTATGGAAGGAGTCTCCAGTGTCAGCGCTTTGGAGGTGTTACACTTTCCACCACGGGAAAGTCTTCAGGGTGGAGGACTTTGTGCTTTCTGGTTTCTCAGTGTCAAGACATAGTAACTTTAAGAGGGAGGAAACAGGGAGGCTGGTGAGGAAGGCTCAGGGGCTCAAAGGTATTTGGACAATTGACTGACAAGATGTTGACCAGGTGCGGTCCATTCCCTCGTTACTTCAAGACAAATGATGCAGATTAAAGGTCTGGAGTTGATATCAGGTATTGAGTTGGCTTTTGGCAGCTGTTAGACTGGAGCTACCAATATGAAGTCTAATGAGATCTCAATGCAAGTGAAGGAGGCCATCATTAGGCTGAAAAAACAACATTAATCTATAAGAGAGATAGCAAAAAC
>CM074972.1:10326113-10345788 GCA_037577455.1 Pangasius macronema
TAACGTATCAGAGCGAGCGCGTTAATGTAAACCTACGAGCCGTTACTATGGAAACGGTAACGTATCAGAGCGAGCGCGTTAATGTAAACCTGCGAGCCGTTACTATGGAAACGGTAACGTATCAGAGCGAGCGCGTTAATGTAAACCTACGAGCCGTTACTATGGAAACGGTAACGTATCAGAGCGAGCGCGTTAATGTAAACCTGCGAGCCGTTACTATGGAAACGGTAACGTATCAGAGCGAGCGCGTTAATGTAAACCTGCGCTACTGTCAGAGCCGCTGCTATAGAGAACTAATCAACACCTTCTGACCTCTGCAGCTGCCTTCCTTTGGTGATTTGAAACAGCAGCAGTGGAAATTATATCATCTTTGATACAGTGTGTGATAAGAGAAGTACAAAGAAAGCACAAGTGGTGTGTGTGTGTGTGTGTGTGTGTGTGTGTGTGTGTGTGTGTGTGTGTGTGTGTGTGTGTGTGTAAAATCTATGGTCCCTGCCACATGAGTGCAAAAATAACCATAGCGAGTCATGTCAAGGTTGTAGCAGGAATAGACTGTGTGTGTGTGTGTGTGTGTGTGTGTATGTGTGTGTGTGTGTGTGTGTGTGTATTTCATTCACTAAATGAATATACATCCTACCAAGTGTTATATTAAAACACAACTTGGTCTTAAGAAGTCACAGTGCATAATGGATATTGCACACACACACACACACACACACACACACACACTCACACACACACACACAGGGTGTAATGTCCACACCAGTGCTTTAGCTGGATAAAACTCCTCCATTTGTTCTGTAGGTTCAGTAAAAAAGGAAATCTGTTGATGGTTTAAACAAAAATCCACCAACGCAGATCAGTGTGTACCGAGCCCTCGGCTGTTCCTCTCATTTATCCTCCACCCACTCGTGCTCACACACACGCGCACACGCACACACGCACACACGCGCACACACACACACACACACACACACACAGCCTACTTTTCATCATCAGATCCAATTCTCAGCTGGTGATTTCAGACCCAGAACTCTGCTGATGTGGAACTGAGGACTGCTGATGTCAAAGGCTTGGGGGCAGCATCATTCTGTTGCCATGACAGCAACTCTATATAAAATTATTTTATTTACAATGAAAATAATTTTAAAATCATTTTACTACACTAAACTGAGTGTGATGAGAACTATGCCACTCTGAGCAGCTACATACTGAGAATAAAGAGCTACAACAATCTATATATCATTGTGTGTGTGTGTGTGTGTGTGTGTGTGTGTGTGTGTGTGTGTGTGAGTGTGTGTGAGTGAGTGTGTGTGTGTGCGCGTGTGTGTGAGCACGAGTGGGTGGAGGATAAATGATAAATGATAATGTAATGATTCAGCTCTTAAACCAGTAGAAACATGGGCCTCTTTTGTTCAGCCTCAGGTTCTGATTGGCTCCTGTCTCACCTGATAAATGGGTTTGATTTAAATGAGTAAATGTAGAAGAGCTGTGTGTGTGTGTGTGTGTGTGTGTGTGTTTATAGTGTATCGTATTTTATTTTATTTTAGTATATATTTTATTGCATTTTATTTTACTTTTTCTTCCTTTAAGTACTTGTCTTATGTTGGTGTCTCACACCACGGGTCTGAGGGAAACGGAAATTCAATCCTCTGTGTGTCCTGTACATACAGCAGAACTGACCATAAAGCTGACTTTGACTTTGACTTTGAGTGTGTGTGTGTGTGTGTGTGTGTGTGTGTGTGTGTGTGTGTATGTGCGTGTGTGTATGTGTGTATACAGACATGAGACGAGGTTAAAGTCCATCATTGTGTAATTATCATATTGCACAATTACACAATCACAAAGAGGGAAATTTTCCATAATGTGTAATGAGAAGATTGAGAGTGAAGTGAAAGTGTGTGTGTGTGTGTGTGTGTGTGTGTGTGTGTGTGTGTGTGTGTGTGAGTGTGTGAGTGAGTGTGTGAGTCTGTGAGTGAGTGTGCGTGTGAGTGTGCGTGTGAGTGTGTGTGTGTGTGTGTGTGTGTGTGTGTGTGAGTGAGTGTGTGAGTCTGTGAGTGAGTGTGTGTGTGTGTGTGTGTGTGTGTGTGTGTGTCCAGCAAGTGTGAAAGTGATCCAGTCCCGGGTCAAAGCATTTAATAATGTGATTGGTCGAGCTTGCTAAAGGAGACAGAGTGACCTCTAGATATTCAGACTGAAGACAGGCGTTCACACTGCTGCTGAGTGCTGTGCTCTGATTGGTCAGAAGGTGTGTGTGTGTGTGTGTGTGTGTGTGTGTGTGTGTGTGTGTGTGTGTGTGTGAGAGAGAGAGAGAGAGAGAGAGAGAGAGAGAGAGAGAGTGTGTGTGTGTGTGTGTGTGTGAAGAAGGAGAGTCTTTCACCCTAATGAGTGACTGTTTCTTAAATAGCACTATCATTAGTTCTCCTGGCTTGTGTGTGTGTGTGTGTGTGTGTGTGTGTGTGAGTCACTGAGGCTTTTTATTGCTACCAGATGAGTTTCCACTCGCCTCCGCCCCCGCCCCGTTGCCACGGGCAACCATGCGGCTCCCCCAGCAGCGGCGCACGCGCACGCGCACTCCAACTTCACGCGCGCTCCCTTCTTACTCCATAATGCGTGAAAAGCGTGAAATGACTCGGTGTATCGTCGTGGTGCGCGTGTGAGCGTTTTGAGATTTAGCCATCCGCCGTTAAGGGGAAGCAGAAATAGCCGCTCGTTGCCGTGGAGCTTGATCGGCTTAAGGTGATGAGCCGTGCGCGCTCCCGTGCCGTGAGATGCAGAGCGAAGGGGAATTAGCGCGTGCGCGCGCGCGCGCAAGAGAGAGAGAGAGAGAGAGAGAGAGAGAAACCCCACCACCCCTCACCCTCGCCCCATCTGGTCCTCCTTTTCAGATCCCACGATGCCCAACCCAGTGTCATACAGTGACCTTGCCAACATAAACAAACAAACAAACAAACAAACAAACAAATAAACAAATAAAAGTCCTGCATGGTACACATGTCACATGTTAATGGTTAAAAGTTAATTAGCTGTCACTGCTCTTTTAGTTACACTTCCATAATTAACCATATAGCTCAGATGCACAGGATCTGAACTCCCCGTAATATTTTATGACAGTTCCAGATGTTTATCCGCGGGCTGTAATGCAGCACACATGCAGTGCAGATGTGTTAAATCTCACTGTTTTACACAGTAATGGCGATCATAAAATGGTCAAAAAGTCATCATTAGTTAACGTTCCTCCATATTTAACAAACAAACCCAACACGTCACACACTTTATTTAATCACGTTTTATTGGTTATACAGCAACGCCCGCTGTGCATACTGCCTGGACACACACACACACACACACACACACACACACACACACACACACACACACACACACACACACACAATTCTCAAAATGTAAATGGCTGTAACATACAGTATAAAAAAATACAACTCATTCTGTTGAAATATTCAATACTGCATGTGCAAAGTCAGTGATCAGCTTGTTGTTGTTGAATTATTTACTTTGCCTGAGAGCTTTAAAGTCGAGTTTCTGGGCCAGAGCAACACCAGACTGTTAAGCTGTTCTTGGCACACGGTAGGGCTTAAAGATTTTTTTTTGTATCAGCTTCACCACAAGAGACAGTACCTGGAGACCTGGAGACAGTCATCAGTCTGTAACTGTGATATCTAGCTAACTAACTGTAGCTAGCTAATTGCCTCACTTTTCTCTTCCACATGCGAACAGAACGCATCATTCTTATCTTCGCTTAACAAATTATGGCCAGAGACGATACAGGCTATGAGACTGTGTATGAGAAAACGTCTGGAAGTAGCCACATAGGGTTCAATGGAAGCTCTTACCTCAAAAACTGATGAGTTGGTGCGAATGATGCCATGATCTACATTTTGACCATCTTGGTTTGATCAAACAGAGAACCAGGATTAGCCAATCCAGCTAGCGGTGGCTCTGAGCGTGGTATCAGGGGATAAAGTATCAACGATTTACTTGCAGGAGGAGGAAAACGTAGGGTAGATCTGGTTTTATGAGAGAAAATGTCATTTCCTCATATTACTAGCATGGTTACTTTAATCATTTTCACTGGCGCTGTGATAAAGCTACAGTATCGCATTTCCTCTGCGTTGTAACGTCATTAGAGGCTGGAGATCTCTGCATGCTCAGTGCTGTTCTGATCATACACTCATCCATCCTAAGAACTCGATTTGACCTGCTTTTGTCATTTGGTTCATCCTTCTTCCCTGCACACATGACTGGATTAGTATCTGTATTAGTGTGGCCTCACACACTCCAGGTCTTGGGGGGTAAATAATTATGAGAATGATGACTAATTACGCAATGCAGGCCAAACTTTCAGTCATGTCACTTCAAGGGTTGCATTATATGGATTATCAGGGAGCAAGGCTTATCATGCGGTAGTATAATTGTAATGTTCCTGCTTCAGAATTATTGGCACCCTTAGGAAACCTTTAACTGAAGTAAATTCGTGTAATGAAAAAAAAAACAAAAACAAAACAAAAGCATGTCACAGGGGAAGATGAAGAGAATACACGAATGAAATGAGACAAAGGTGTGTTGTGGCTATAAATACAGATAGCTTCATCCACTGTTAGAGCAATGATAAAGAAGTTAAAAGCAGTGACTGCGAGAGTGCATTGTGCCCCCGCATGCACAGTGAGGAGTCTATAATCAGACAGCACCTCCATGCCAACAACAAAACAAAAAGCCTTTTCTTTCATCTAACCACAAATGTAAACGCCCGGACTTCGCTCGACTCTGCTGGAACGGCAACCGGGTTCTGTGGTCCAAGGAGACATGAATAGAGCTGTTGGGCCACAAACACTCAAAACGTGTGTGGTGTAAAGAAGAAGGATGGCTATGCAGAACCACTGTTAAGTATGGCCAAGGACTGCGCCAACGGCTGTGTGTCAGTTAGTCAGGTTGTTTACTTAAATGCTGAATGGCCTATTTTAAAGCAAATTGAGGAGAAGAAACTTGTAGTGTGTGTGTGTGTGTGTGTGTGTGTGTGTGTGTGTGAGAGAGAGAGAGAACCAGGGGGAGTGAGATGTCTTCCTGTCAGCATACACTCATTAATAATAAATCAAACAGATTTGCCACATCTGCTCCTTCACTAAAGATGTGTATGTATGTGTGTAGAGTTTTAACCTCCTGGTTGGGACTAAATGTCCCCCCAAGAAAAAAAAGATTATTTTAACAAAAAAATTAAGACTTTAATTTAAAACGAAGAGCCAAAAAGATCTCCTTTTGGTTACCAAGGTTACGGTTAGGGTTAGATTTAGATATAGGCACAGCATTCAGGAGCTACACTTATAAATGTTAATGGAAGGTCCTCACAAGGATAGTATACAAACGTGTGTGTGTGTGTGTGTGTGTGTGTGTGTGTAAAAATAAGTCAAATTATTGAGTCTGTACAGTGACTTGAGCGATTCATTTGATGAAGTGTTAAATTTTTAAAATGATTCGTTCACCAAATTCACTTCCATGATTTGCTCGGATGTGCAGCCTGATCACGTCATCTAAAGCAGACGAATTATTAGCTTGATCAGACCAAATAGCTAATAATCGCTGCTATCCTGTGTTATTTTGATAATGTGCTTGTATGTCCATAATTTGAAGAATTGCTTTCACGCCCAGTCCAATATGTCTTATATTGCGTGCACTGAAATGCTTGAAATCTCCAGCTGGGACTGAATGAGCTTGAGTAGCACGGATCAGGTTCTGCATATACGCAGTTGCAAATATCATTCATGAGTGTTTAAACACTGAAAGATAAACATATAATGTAAATCCATGTAAATAAAATCCACCTTTGTTTGACAGTCTTGAAGTCGGTTATGTATTATGTGGAAATGAAGTGCTTTGGCTTCTGGGTTTGGAACTGAATGAATAGGAAAGACTCAGTGAGTGATACTCATACAAATACCATTACAAACCATCAGTTAACCATTAAACCCATTACCATTACCATTATTGGTCCTTAATACTATCCACTAGACATAACATGCCACCAGCAGAAGGCCACAAATTACCAGTAGAGCCACACAGGTACGATAGTTTCCATTAAAACCAGTACACTGGTTGCATTAATTCTCCGATACCACGACGACCTCCGTTACCTTCGTTATCGTCATAACGATGCAAGTTTATTCCTGCTAAAGTTTACTTACTTCCACTTCTATTGTATTAATGAAACTAACGAATTGAAATTGTCTTAGTTCTAAGTTCACGAGATGCGACACAGTATAATTAATTATATTAATTAGCAATCAATGCCAAACATAATTGGGTCATCATTTTAGTTGTACCACATCTTTTCTTAGTAATTTAGGGAAATGTTGATATTCACAACAGTTTTGTCTTATTTCCGCTGTGACTAGACGTTCACATTGTACATATAAAGGCTGCTTAATGGCTGAGCGCTAGCTAGATAAGTAGTTTAGCCTTAGCTTATCCTCAGCAAACTTCCCAGTTGCTTAGAAACAGCGTTTGCTCACTGTAACTAATCTTAGTGAGCTAATGATGGCTAAAAGTGCTAACCGAGTAAGCTGAGGTAATAGTCTGGTTCAAAATCTGGTTCAAAACATTTAACATGTCCAGCAATTTGTTCAAGTGTCTCATTTCCAATTTTTTTGTTTATATCTCAGTTTTTATGTTTCAATTCCATCATTCTGAGAAATCTTACATGCTACACTCATGCTAGCTTTCTCACATAATTTGCTGCAGTGAATCCTCAGCAAAGCTAATCTCTCTAGACTGTCATGCTAACTGAGAGACATTAACCTCAAGTTTGTGTGGATTTTTATTCCTCCTCCACGACATAGCAGCACCTAGCTCTGACTACCACCTCACTGTTGACTATATTTGACTGACTTGTTTGTTTTTGTGATTGCCAAGAGTCATGACGAAAATCTCGATCGACATGTTAATCGTTTTCCTACGATAGAGTGTTTGTGAACTTTTTCACCTTTCCAGTTTATCATTTTGCAAGGAGGTTAATAGAAATGAACTGAAAGGGGGATAAACGTGGAATTATACATGCACAATATCAATTAAATATACATCTGGCTAGTCATCATCAGTGCTAACATTAGTTAACGTTATCTTAGCCTGATAGCATTGTGAATGAATTCTTCCCTATTGAATGTATAAGGAAATAATTCGAAACAACTGTTTTTACTCCACTTTTTAGAAATGTGAAACTCGGGTAATGTGCTACATCGCTGACACGGCTAAAGCAAATGGCACTAATGGCACATTAGAGTCAATATTTCGGTCCATTTCCGCAATGACTCAGCACTTGTGTGTGTTTCCAGTGCGTTCTTATCTTGAGGTAAATGCCACCTTTTGTCGCAATATCCACAGAAACCAGGTCACCAGTGACGTCTCTTCGCATTTCTGTGCAAATTCTGTCATACGTTGACTTAGGCAGGGAGAAGCAAGCGACAGAGGCTTTACTGTTTATTTAATGAATGAACGCTTGGATGGACAGAAGCCTGGATAAATGAACAGGTGGAAAGATTGATGTTTGTTAGAAACCGTGAGCAGGTCGACATAGTAAAGTCTCTAACTATAGTAGGAGGTAGACGAAAGACAGAGAAGAGTTCGAGGTCTAGTTATTTTCTCAGAGTCTAAATGTCAGAGAATGGAGGAGTGCGAGGAGAAATGGCCAAAGAAGAGATATTTTCCATGTTATATAACGAGATTCTTCTCTCTCTCTCTCTCTCTCTCTCTCTCTCTCTCTCTCACACACACACACACACACACACACACACACACATGTTCAGGCTAAGAACAGATTAATCCGCCTCCCTGTTCCATCTCTCTCCCCAGCTTTCCTTACAGTCTCTGTTAGTTTAAGATCAGTCCATATATCATCTTTTGTTCCACAGTGCGTTTATATGAGTTCGGGGGTCAGTGTCATGTGTTTTTAATCATAAAACCTTTAAGCGAATGAATAGAGCTGACAGGGATCATGGCCAGAAACGGGGAAACGGAGCCAGAAAGAGTGCGAAGCCTACACACTGGTGCTGCTTATTTCATAGTGGAAAGAAGAAGAGTAATAAGAATCTAGAAAGCAGCTTTAGACTTGAGCACGATTCCCATAACACAAATCCTGGTGTTGTTTTTCTCTCGTATTCGTACAGAGGTTTAGTGTTGATGCCTTTGATGAAATGGAGCAGCAGGAACAAGTTCCCAAAGGCTTCTGCAAGGCACAACACTGCCTCCAGTTCGGGATTTATGATGCGTGCGTAAAACAGTTCGTGCTATTGTTTAAACGCCGAAGTTCACATGCAGGACCGCAGTGGAAAGCGATGACGTATAGAATTGCATCATTACACACAACACTGAAACGGGATAATAAAACAGTCCCAGATGCTACGGGAGAGGGTAATTGGTACATGTGGCTGTAGAGGTGTGTGTGTGTGCGTGTGCGTGTGTGTGTGTGTGCGTGTGTGGGGTGAAGAGTGCTTTCAGAGTTCTGTTAATGAGTTTGGCAGATGTTGGATATCAGTCCAGCTTGCTCCTCTGAGGTTTATTTTCTTTGAGAGTGAGAGTATCACCTACCCTCGTGCGTGTGTGTGTGTGTGTGTGTGTGTGTGTGTGTGTGTGTGTGAGGGAGAAAGAGCAAGCCTTGCCTGTGTGGCTTTAATTCGATCATTAACATTAACAATCTATGTATATGCGCTTATGTGTGTGTGTGTGTGTGTGTGTGTGTGTGTGTGTGTGTTAAGTAAGCTATAAAACACTTTGTGCGAGTGTTGTTATAGGAAAGTAATCAACGACAAACTGGTGTGATGTCGTTACCACCCTAAAGATAATTATTCTTTTTTTTGTAACACCATGTCTCAAAGTGTTTTATTCCTCTTTTAACACAGCAGTTTGCCAACCGTATTGAGTAATGAACAACATTTTGTAGTTTTTATCCACTTAGAGTTACATTTAATGTTATGGGACGTAGGCGAGGTTTACTTCTGACTGTTACTGCCGTTTTTCTTTGATAAAAAAAAGTTTGTTTTTTTATTACAAGTCCCTGTGAACGAGCCGCTACTATAGAAACGATAACATAAGAAGTTTAGATGGTAATGTTAGACGAATATAATTTCCTACAATGTTCTGAAAACATCTGATGCATTAAAGGTTTGCTTCATGCTGCTCACACAATGTTCCTAGCTAGAAGCTAACATGATAGAAAGTTTAGGACGTGTGTTCCTACAAATGAAATCCTGACCTTCTTATGCTGCGTTCATGAAAAATGGAAATTCTGAATTTTCCAACTTCCCACTTTAGAGCGTTCACACAAACTCCGACATGTGACATCGGAAATAAAGTGAATACTCACTGTAAGCTGTCTATGGAAACTGGATTTAAACAATTATTTTTAAAAAAAGATCTTACAGAAAGCCAATTAACGTTTAAATTATCAAAGTATCCCCCAGCATCTAGTGATTTCAAATGGAAACAGAAGCTAAAAAAAAAACTGCTTAAAAACTTTAAATCACATTGTTTCTTGTTTTTACTTTTCATGGAATTGCAGCTTTAAGAAGTCGGAGCTGTTGAAAAACTCGAGAGCCGTTTGACTGCATCATTCCGACTGGGAAATCAGAAATTTCCCAGTTCTCATTTGGTCAAGAACGCAGCATAAGAAGTTTGTAGAACTGTAACTCTAATTTCTAAAAAAAAAAAAAAACAAGATGATTGGATTTTAATAATCGACCCTAACCCTAACTCGTCATACCGTTTTTATATTACATCATAAATTATTGTTTTTAATATTTAATATGTTATATGTAACAAATTTTCTAAACAGCAGTGACACATTTGGAAATCCTGTGGGTTGAATGATACAGTGCCTATGGAATGCCTTAACTGGGAAGAGAAGGAAAAACGAAACTCTCTCCAATCTGTCAGCAGCAGTCAGTCGTTGTTTAATAATGACTGAGATTTTCTCCCAGAAATGTGAACTGTAACTTTATCGCACTATCGATATCATAAGTCTTGACACATTTCGCCAAATAAAAACATTACACCCGATTTTATAAACCACAGAATCATATAAAACGCCATGAATCGCGAGGCGCGTAGAGATTTCCATTCCTTGTAAAAAAAAAAAAACATGCGAAAACACACACACATGTCCCTCTTTCCACTTCAATGCACGTGTGTGTCACAGTCACACACACTCGCAGAGATGTTTCCTGTGGACGGCTCTGGGAATACGAAACTGAACTGGTAGACGATTTCTCCAACTTTAAAATTAAATAAAAATCTCCTGAAGTTTCTAAAAAAAAAAAAACGTGACAGAAACCTACTATTACTTAGAGACGCACACCTGCACACACACACACACACACACACACACACACACACGTGCACGCCCCACGAATTTATGTACGGCATGTGGGTTTTTTATGTTAAGGGCAGGCAAGGGTATAAAACGGTTATAAAAAATGCCGAATAGAGAGTCACCCCTGCTGCTGCAGCTCCATTAAACAGCTTCCTGGCCATCTGTTTCCAGTATGTGTGTACACGTGAGTGTGTGTATCTCTGTCCCTGTTTAATTCGGAGCTATTTTGATGCAAACTGTGTAAGTTCTTTTTTACGACCCACAGAATCAGGGCTGGTGTTTAACATTTGAGACTTCAGTTGAAACCATTTTATACTGTGGGTCTGTTTGAAGGTGATTTGAAGGACTTTAAAAAGCAGCATATTCTTAGTACTTGCTCAGTAATTCTATACACAGCGTACTGAAATTCAGCTGAAATAGATATGAGCGGAAAATATTTGCTTATCTGTTATGTAAGGAGTAAATCAGGACAGGGCATGCTGTTTATTCAAATCCTGTTTACAGTGCGTTTTGTCATTTTAAATACAATATAATTGTCTAGGAAAGATCCCAGTGCTGACTGTATTGCCATGAAATTCATTCATATGACATTTATATATATATATAATATATATAATATATATATATAACTCTACATATGTTGTGTGTGTATTGTAGGTGAGCCAGAATTTAAGTACATTGGGAACATGCATGGCAATGAAGCGGTTGGCAGGGAGCTGTTGATCTATCTGGCTCAGTATCTATGTAATGAGTATCAACAGGGCAACGACACCATCATCAACCTGATCCACTCCACCCGCATCCACATCATGCCCTCCATGAACCCCGATGGCTTTGAGAAAGCCGCCTCGCAGGTAAGGGCTCATACAAAGTGCATGAACAGTGTCTATGTGGATGTATGTCACACTAGACATGGTACGTTATTCGGAGTGTAAGTAGGGTACATCCCTGTAAATTTGATACAAATATCTGAGGCCACAACAACTAAAGCTCAGTTGGTGTGATATTTATGTTCTTTAGCGCATTTAATCGTTAACACACTTTTGATCTGTTAGTGAAAAATGGTGGAAACTTTTCAGAGAAATATAACAGAAATGGTAGAGGGGGTACACAGTGGAATTTAACAGCGTGTGTGTGTGTGTGTGTGTGTGTGTGTGTGTTTAGTCTGGTGAGATGAAGGACTGGTTCGTGGGACGCAGCAACGCTCAGGGTATCGATCTGAACCGGAACTTTCCGGACTTGGATCGTATCGTCTACATGAATGAGAGAGACGGAGGAGCGAACAACCACCTGCTGAAAAACATGAAGAAGGCTGTAGATGAAAATACTAAGGTGAGAGAGAATGAGAAAGCAAGTGAGGTGTTTCTTCTTATTAGCACCATTCAGGAAGGTGGGGAAAAAAATACAAAGATAGTGAAGAAATGTGTGTAGTTAATTAGCTTAAGCTCAGCCTGAAAATTTGGGAGAAATCTAACCCTTCATTGATGTACATTATTTTAAGAAATTAAAAATTTATTGGCAAGGGTGCCAATTTTTCTGGAGCTGTCGGTATAGTGAAGTGCTTACAGGCAATTTTCAATAATATCAGTTTCTCATATTCATATTTTCCCGTGCTGTCTGTTTAGGAGGGATGGTGTACTCTCTCTCCTCTGTCAAACACAGCGACCAATCGTAGGCATCTGTGAGCTCATGTATGTAGAAGAGGGTAGATAGCGCTTTCCTCTAGGTGGGGTACGCTGCCCCGAGACACAGATTGAACAGAATTTCAAAACAATGTGCTTGGTTGGTATGACGTGTGCTTGGTTGGAAGCACGTGTTAGCCTTGACCCTCCACGGTTGGTAGCTGTTGTATGATAGGGGAGAGCTGGATGGTGGGTGGGAATTGCAAGTGAGCAAACTGGGGAGGGGGAAACAATCATGTGCTGTAATAATGTTAGAAAAATGGTAACCGCCGTGTCTTTGTGTGTTTTGCAGCTCGCTCCTGAGACGAAGGCAGTAATTCACTGGATTATGGACATCCCATTTGTCCTGTCAGCCAACCTCCATGGAGGAGATGTGGTGGCCAATTACCCATATGATGAAACCCGAAGTGGTGCGAGAACACACACACACACACACACACACACACACACACACACACACACACACACACACACACACACGCACACATTTTGACCCCAAACTCAGAGCTTCCACAGTGAAGGTTGTTTGTATTGAGGTCATTTTGAGAATACAAGTCATCTTGGGGACGACTTTTTAGGTCGAATCAGACTGGTCGACGGTTTTGTGTGCGACTGAAACTTGTAGACCACCTTTAAGATAATCTGTGGTAAGTGTTGGCAGGAAGGAAACAGTTTCTATATTACTGCTATTAATGTTACATCATAGGTTAAGAAAATAGCACAACATTAAGGCAGGTAGAAAAACCGAAACATTTAGCTAGAAGCTGGAAAAACATTACCAGCTAACAAGCATGTCAGACCAAACTGGATTCCTCAGAAAGAACTGGAAAGAAAATGCTTAAGTGATTGCGTAAAAAGTTTACATTAATGCTTTACATTATTATAATCTATATTGATTAATAAACTTTAATATTTTATAATACCAAAGAAGCTACTTAAATGGTCTAGGAACATCTCTATACCATAACTCTCAATAAAAAAATACCAGGAACCATAAATACAGATCATCCCAACTAGCCAAAAAGCACTAACACTAGACGATGTAGCTAGCTGGCTAGCTAATTTTTAATATAGATAGGGTTCATCCTATAGTCATCGGTTTGATGTCATCGGTTAATCCATCTACCTATCCTCAATCGATCTACCGATTCTCTTAGCAAACTAGCTTGTATCTGTCATAAGGTATTTTACTTTACTATTTGCTTGATTTTCAAAATAAACTAGCACTAATATCTGCTTATATCTGCTAATATCTTGCTAGCTTAACTATCTTAGCACACAGATCTTGTGGCTAAAAGTTTCCATTTTGTCCATTTTTCACATATGGAATATGATGTGAATGCATTGATCCGTTAACAAATTTGCCCTAAAACCAGTCTGCATTATCTAAAAATTATTTTGGAGTTTCAGAAGATGACAACAGGGATGTAACAGGGCAGCTGAGTCAAATCTCTGTGAGAGAAAGACAGTTTCAGACTCTTCCCCTTCGCCTTCAGCAACATAAACACATGTGGCTTTCTTAAGTGTTTCCTTTCCAAGCTCCACAAAACACCACCTGTTTAACAGTCATGTTTATGAGCCTCAGTAAAAAAAAATAAACACAGTTGTTAAACACGAGATCAGAAAGTCCAGCTAAACTTGAAGGGAGGACTGAAATTAGTAGCAGATGAGGCAGCAGGTGGAGTGTGTGGATGTTTGAAGTGCATAATATTTCTCTGTATCACTCGTATATCTCTCCACCTCTTTCTGCTTCTCAGGATCTACTCACGAGTACAGCGCCAGCCCTGATGACTTGGTGTTTAAGAGCTTGGCGAAGGCGTACTCCACCTACAATCCGGTCATGTCAGACCCTAATCGAGCCCCATGCCGCAAAAATGATGATGACTCCAGTAAGTTTCTTCCCTAGTGATTACCTCCCCGGACCATGTCGCACGGACCTCCATGTACTGACGTTTAGTAATATCGAAAAAACATATATGTGGCATGTTGTATTAGCTGACTCTGCCCAAAGTAAGGTGCAGTCTATTGGCGTGCTTGAGACTGTTTAAATTAAATCCAACTTCTGACAGTTCCCAAAGGAATTCTGACAAATTCCAGCTACACCTACAGAACATTATCAATCCCACCAAACTCCCGGCAGAAAGTTTGACCTATCCCACCCATTCCTTCAGAAAGTTCTCCTCCTACTCTTGCAGACATTGAGACAAATCCAACCCACTCTTACAGACATTGAGACAAATCCAACCCACTCTTACAGACAGTGAGACCAATCCCACCCACTTCTTCAGACAGTTAGACCAAACCCACCCACTCCTGCAGACATTGAGACCAGTCCCACCCACTCCTGCAGATAGTTAGACTAATCCCACCCAATTCCACAGAAGGGTTGACAAATCCCACTCATTCCCACAGAAAGTTAGACCAATCCCACTTGCTTCTGAAGAATGTTAGACCAATCCCACCCACTACCACAGACAGTTAAACCAATCCTACTCATTCTTGCAGAAGGTTAGTCCATTCCCACTCACTCCTACTGAAAGTTCGAACAGTCCTAGCAACTCCCACAAACAGTGTGACCAATCCCACTCACTCCCACAGAACATTAGACCAATCCCACTCACTCCCACAGAACATTAGACCAATCCCACCGACTCCCACATGAAGTTAGACCAATCCGACCCTTTCCCACAGAAGCCTATCCCACTCATTCCAGGAGACCAATCATTCTCCAATCAATTAGACAAATCATACCCGCTTGCACAGACAGTTCAGACAGACCAATTTCACCAAACTGTGCAGAACATAATACCAACTCAACCCACAATATTTTCTAATGCTACATCAACCAAGATAAAGGGTTTTATATCATTATTAACATATGGTGCCACTGGGACTGGTCCGTTTTCGTAAATGCGAAAATGAATAATAATTTGGATCAACATGATCCTTCTTTATGCTGTAAGCTTCATATCTGACCACCATCTGTCTTCGGTATGAGAGTAAAGAATGCCAGTCCTGGTGACTTTTTGTAGGTTCCAGTGGAATCCCAATCCCGATGTACAGCTGTAGTATAAATAAAGATCATAAAATAATACCAAAATTTGGATTTGCTCGTGAAAACTGATATAACGTTCTGAATACCATAATCTGATAGTCATATCCCTAAGATGTGCTTATTCTTCATCTCTAGCCATCTTCTTGCAAGTAACAAGGTCCTGAACTTTGAGTCAGATTGTACTACAGGCCAAATCTGAACAATTTTCAGAAGAATTGTATTGTATTAAATTTACATAAATAATAAATGCTTGTTACCTTTCCAACATATCTTCATCTTAGCACCCAGCGCTAGTGAACTTTTTGTATTTCTTAATTTGTTAGACTCAAATACATCACCATATCTACCAAATATCTCATTAATTTACTTGCATTTTGATGCCCCCTCCCGCCAAGTATTATAACTTGCCACTTTCAGACTATAATGACTTCATCCTAGTACAGCTAATGTCATTCTTGGTTGAAATATTACGCCTTTATTTTCAGAATACACCATCAGACGTATTGGTAATGCCACCACTGTTGGGAAAGCTAGGGGGCACGGCGGTTTAGTGGTTAGCATGTTTGCCACACACCTCAGGGGTTGGGGGTTCAATTCCTACCTCTGCCTTGTCCAAAGTCCCCAGTCCAAAGGCATGTGGTGTAGCCTGACTGACATTTCCAAATTGTCCAGAGTGTGCATGTGTGATTGTGCCCTTCAGTGGGTTGGCATCCCATCCAGGGTGTCCACCACCTTGTGCCCCATGTTCCCTAGGATAGGCTCCAGACTCCCCCGTGACCGACACACTCTATTCGTAATGTCTTTTACCTACCAACCAACAACCCTTTCTACGACGTGTTGAAAGAAGTTCGAAGAGATTTAAAATTTAAAATAGCTAAGCTACAGCTAAACAATGTTTTTTGATGAAGTAGCTACACTACAGGCTACAAAGAAAATTGAGCTAACTACACCGAAGCTTCGTTGTCGAACTAAGGAAAGTCAACTGAGAGTTGTTAATTTAATTGTGTGGTTTTATTTCCACAAATATTGTATTTCAAAATTTTAAAATCTGCACGTAATTGTAAAACAATATTAAAAAAAAGCAGCAGATACAGATAGGGCTCAGTCCTCTCAAATCACCTGACCTTTCTTTTTCTTTCTCGCTCAGGCATGCAGGACTTTAACTATCTGAGCAGCAACTGTTTTGAGATCACTCTGGAGTTGAGCTGTGACAAGTTTCCACTCGAAAACACACTCAAAATGTACTGGGACCAGAACCGGAACTCCCTCATCAACTATATTGCACAGGTGTGTTTGTGTTTGTGTTTGTATGTGGTGATATAGGCATGTATATGCAGATTTCTGTCTCTGTATCGAAACCTTTTGTAGCTCTAACCTGTTTCTTTGCACAACATCCAATAAGACCAAGGAGGCATGTCTGCATGTTACCTAGCGATTCCGAAAGTTCGCTCTCTTGCCCTAACCACTAAGGAGGGAAGCTGTTATATTTAAAAACAGCTAGCGTCAGCTCATGTCTACCAAAATCGCTGACTGTACCTTAAATAACCCTGTATAGTTTGCAATGACTTTTTGTGTGTTTCACTTTTCGTGTCCTTCCTCAGGTTCATCGTGGAGTGAAGGGTTTTGTGCATGATCTTCAGGGAAATCCCATCTCCAACGCCTCCATTAATGTAGAGGGCATTGACCAACTGTAATGGAGTCCACCTGTGTGTGTGAGAATGTCTGTGAGGATACATCGTAGTACAACCACGATTAGTCTTGCTTGTGACAGCAGGAAACTGATTAATGTCACTTAAAGTATTGGGACAGTTGTTATGATGGCAACAGGATCAACATGATGCCAAGACTGCCATCTAGTGGCGACATGGTGTCACATGCTTAAAATGATTAGCTGAGTATTGCTTCATTTTTCTGGCAATATAAATTCAGCAGAAATATTATATTAATATAATCCCAATTACAAAAATACAGAGCCGTTGAGGTGACATGGCTGTTATTTTTTAATTAGGTGTGTCCACAAATGAGTATATTAAGCCCATGTGTTAATGTTTCTTTCACTTTACTTCATCTTGGAGTGACACATATGGACATATTGGAGTTACCAGTATTGCGTTATGGATATACTGTTAGCCGGCGTTATCTAAAGTGAGTTTTGACAGAGTTTATCCAAATAATTAACTATACGCCACGTATTAAATACAGTAAGAGATAAGTACAGGAAGTACACAACTTCCTCAACTTATACTTATACATGGCCACCAATGAATGAGTTGTAGGGAACAATTCCCTACAATTGACTTTAGTATCTCATGGCCATGAGATATTTAGTTTGTGGCCTCCAAATTTTAACCTGTAGCCTCAATATATTCATTCGTTCATAGCCACTCCATGTTAAAAAAAACAACCATCATGTCCCCACAGCGACTCAGAACAGAAGGAGTTAGTGTCATTAGTGCTATTATAATTAATTATATATCATTATAATTGAGAACATACTAATTGCATAATAACGTATAATTAATAACATTATTCTAAATGACATTTTCTGTTTATTATCTAACACACATCTCTATGTTTCTGTAGCTAAGGACGGTGATTATTGGCGCTTATTGGCTCCTGGCAACTACAAAGTTTCAGCCTCAGCTCCTGGATATCTTACAGTGACCAAGAAAGTGGCTGTACCACACAGCCCTGCTATTCGGGTAAATGCACCGACACACACACACACACACACACACACACACACACAGAGCATTAAATAACAGCACCCATGTTCAAATATGAGCTTTAATTACTATGCAAAGGCATTCACATTTCTACACAGCAAAGACTTCATCATAGACCATCAATGCATGAGATGAAATGATCACTTTTAGCACCTTTGTAGTGCTAAAAGTCTCCAGTGCCAGCATTTTGTTCTAGTCCGTAAGTTTTCTGCCACAGAAACTTCTGGAAAGATGTTTCTCTGTAACATAACAAGCTGGAGTTATCATTTTTGTCTTATTAACCTCAGGAGAGAAAGAAAGCAAGGCAAGTGAGGGAAAGACCGATTTATAGCTGCTATAATATAAGTTCTAGCAGGAAGTAACTGTAAAGAGATAAAAATGGACATGTACTCCATGTTTAATTAATGAAAAGCATTAAAGACGTGTCGTTATAAGAAAGTATTGGTGCTTGACTCTCTGTGTCTGTGTGTTGCAGCTCGATTTCGAGTTGGAGTCCTTGGAGGAACGGAAGGAGGAAGAGAAGGAGGAGCTTATGGACTGGTGGAAGATGATGTCAGAGACCCTGAACTTCTAACTTGTGATTCCTGATCTGACTGAGCATCCTGGGTGTAAAATATTAAATCGATGTTGTACGCGTGCTCATTTACATTCTCGTAGCTTTTTTTAGGGGCGCTACATGCGGACCAAATGTCCGTACAAACACAGAACGCTGGGTTCTTCTGTAGAAGAATGTGTATCGGTATAAGAGGGAGATGAAAACTGGCATTTAATACAGTTTCACTGATCGGAAGTCGTAATGTCGTGCTCCGCAATCATGTATCGATGGTTTCTTTTTTGCAAATATTGATGGGCATTTAGCTTATAGGTGTTGTTTGCAATAATATGTTAATTGTCAACTGCCTGTGTGTGTGTATATATATACATATGTACACACACACACACACACACAGAGAGGTAGTAAACAATGCAAATAGTGTACTCTATCTTTCCTTTTCAACATTGTTCTTGTGAGATACCTTTATCACCAACCAACCAGGAAGCACTGTGTTGTGAATGAATGTATGTGTCAAAATATGAATTATATTGATCGCTATCGATTAAGACGATGACTAATTAAGGCGAACGTAGGCGACTCTACATCCTATTTATGCTTTCCATCTCTTCTGTTGAAACATCGTTCTGTGAATGTTTTTTTGTTGTTGTTGTCGTTGTTGTTGATGTTGTTGTTCTTGCTATTTTAAAGGAGTTGCATCAGTAAACCTGTCTAGTTTTATGATATTAAATATTTAAAATGAATTTTTGCGGAATGCTCAAGAGGTTCTTAGTGAACTCTTTTATTATTAGATCTATATAAGAAATAATTCTATTAGAGCTATTATCTGTATGATGTATATTCCTACGCTCAAGGTTACACTTTGAATTCAACGTAACAGACAGTGATGGCACAAATGTGACAATTTTGTAAACAATACCAAAATGCACAAGTGTGATACGGATAACAATCCACGGTCTTTATTTAATAAACACTGTAACTCTGTGTTTGCCCTTCCTCAGTTTTGTATATTTAAAATGACACCAGCCGATTGGGGTAAATGAACAACTTTCTGGTCTCGTGTACACACCATGACTTCAGGTTGTTCACCTGACACTGTGTCGCAGCACTGAGATGTGAACTGACTGCACCCACAATTTTAATTCATCCATAGCGCGTCTTCATGATGAGTATCGGATTGAAACCTGAAAGTTCTATTTCACTTTCCAAACTGATTTGTTAAGTCTTGTATATGAATGTACTGCTGATCAGAATGAATCCAAACAAATTAAACTTCCCTTTTAG
>CM074972.1:10350205-10360816 GCA_037577455.1 Pangasius macronema
CCGGACCCGAGACTCGAACCCACCACCTTCAGGTTCACCTTCGGGTTACAAGTCCAACTCCCAGACCATTAGGCCACGATTGCCTTGTACATCTTTGCAGTATAATCCCATATTAAATGTTATATGATGAGTATGGTACATTTGTTTATAATATATTTAGTGTACTATTTTGGCATACTAGTTAGTACAGCAGATTCTAGTTTGGGATGAGTCTTACTGAGACTTGTACAACCATATCTCTGTATGACAGTCAGGTAAATGGAGTCGTAAATTACCACATGTGAACACGGTAATCTGTTCACATTCACTTACTTAACAGGCATGATCAGCCCTTTTAATGTTGAGTAGTGTTGTCCATATGACCACTGGAGGTGCTATATGGATCAGTCGAGTTATTTCAACACTTCGTAAACAGTTTAACTTTGTAAAGCCAAAACCCCCAGGCTTTTACTTCGACCCTTTTACTTTGTACGCTGTATATTTTTACAGATTACACACAGTCTGTGCTGGTGTGAGAAAATAAAGAGTGAGGATATTAATACAGTACACATATTACTTCTCTAAAATGTTATCCAAAGCATTCCAGTGTATCACTGTGCGGTTGTAAGAATTGGTGCCAAATGCATCAAGCCCACACACACACACACACACACACACACACATAGACAGTGCATGTGTAAGAGAGCACCAGGGAGCTTTGCTTTGATTGAGGATGTATTTCAAATCTGCCCTTTCTTTCAGTCTTACTTCTTCCTCTCTTTACCTCTTTTGTTCTTCAGGGTGGGCTAACCTTCTCATCTTTCACCTCTACTTTCACATCCTGTGATCTTTGTTTATGTGCATGTGTGTGTGTGTGTGTGTGTGTGTGTGTGGCTGTATTGGGCTTCCTTATCATTGTGATAAGAAATAATTGCTTACGACTTTAACCCTAGAAACGTATGCACTGTGGATGCGAGACGGTTTTATTACGTACGGTACAATTTAATGTTCTACCTAATTTAAGCTTCCTGGTGCGGCAGGAAGACCTTAATAATGTTTTAAAAATAAAACGGCTCATTTTGAGATTTAACTGTGTTTGAGGTATGAGAGATTTCAGCAAAATTTCCAGCGCAACTACATCTCCAAAACCACCCAAAAGACCCGAAACTACCCCAAAACATTTCGGACATTGGAAAATGGAGACGTTTTTCTTCGTTTTGTCCGCCTTAGCTTAGCTATGTTGTATAGACATAATCCATTCCATAGTCCCCCTTTTAATCTTTTAATCTTTGCAATATATCTTACAGTAGAAATGGTTCTGTTCACAGACACACTGCCTGCGCTTATAGTTTGCCTTTTTGCTGATGTTTTTTAAGATTTATATCTGATGATTTGCTATAAAACACCAACTGGTATTTAAACCAGTCAACCCTGACAGCCCTCATGTCATTAACTGTCCTGTCTGCTGCTCCTCCCCAGAGCATGGGGCAGCCTGATTCATGCCCCAATGGGCTTCTATTAGTGCTTGTTGTAGTTCTCATTTTTGACCACTAGGTGCAACAATAACTCTATGGAGATAAATCTGCACAACATCTACAACGGTGAGTAAATCCATGGAACATTGGCTTATAGTGCCTTTTTTAAAAACTCGTCCAAAAGAGGTCATGAGTATTTCAGTGGGACTTTATGAATATTAAAGTCATTCACAGATGTCTATGTCTATGAATCTGTGAATAGAGACAGCAACCCTTGCTTGAGCGATATCAACAAGCTATCGAAGTGAGATAATTAAGTGGTGTTTTTAAATTTTCGGCTGAACCCACAAAAATATAGTGCATATTAAATATGCTAGCAACTGCCTGTTGGGTTTAGTTGTTGTTAAGCAATATATATTTTTTTAATTTTCATGTCTGAGGTTGATCTACACTTCAGCAATTATACACTGAGCACCTTTAAAATAAATCTATTAATCATAAGCTATGCTGGGTCACAGCGGGGACACACAGCATGGGACACTACTCCAGGAATATGTGCGTGCATGTGTGTGTGTGTGTGTGTGTGTGTGTGTGTGTGTGTGTGTGTGTGTTATCAAATTGCTCTGTTATCGCTATTGCTTTCTGGGGTTTTCTTTACATTTAGACTATTCCTTCCTACCATTACTCTCTTTTCCGCTTCTTGTGTGTGTGTGTGTGTGTGTGTGTGTGTGTGTGTGTGTGTGTTTGTTCCGCTACATCAGCTTGTCGATTCCCTGTAGCCTGCAGAGATGTGTGACACACAATCTCAGAAGCAGCATCGTGACAACTGCCGGAGTTTGAGGCTTATCCACTGGAACAGCTGCTGCAGGGGATGGAAGAGTCACAAAGACAAGCGGTCACATTCACACACACACACACACACACACACACACACACACACACACACACACACACACACATGCAAACATTAGAACACTGGGGCAAGAGGACAGCACCCAGTGTGTAGTCATACAAACTCATACACACACAAAAGCACACATGTACACATACTGAAGCTGTTTGCTTTATAAGCACACAATGTTTTGTTTCTCTGCAATTCATTAAACAGGCCATTAAGTATATTATATTTATACCACAGCGTTGTTGAAATCTTGATTCTGATTGGTCAGGAGCTGTTGATTTGTTCGCTATAAGAGCAGCTCTAACAATAGCTCTGGCTGCAAGGTTTGTCCCGATGCTCTCATTGTAATGCTCTCGCTTCTATAGTAGCTTACACAGGGACTTGTACGAGGGAAACTCCACATACACACATAAAAAGTGAGGAGGTGTTTATTTAGCGTTTTTATAAGGAGTCTCCGTCTCCAGTGTCAGCTCTTTGTCACAGTCAGAGGTAAAGCTGTACCTTCAATGGGAAAGTCTTCAAGACAGAGGTTTCTCTGGAACATGGCAAGCTGCATTTTCTTTGCTTTATAAAACGTCAAGAGATAACAGGAAGTGATAACAGGAAATAGCTTGTTTTGTGGCTGTTCCACAACATTAAACATTCCACACCAGTAAGCCTAATTTCACTGTATGAGTCGCTGGCTGTCTTCAAACAAAGACTAAGGACCTGCCTCTTATCCAAGCACTAAAATGAGCACTAATTTAACGGTATTCTTAGACTCTGACCCATTTAAGTATGCGGATATGCTTCTGATGGAGAATACAAAGTGCTCTGGATAACAACGTCTGACAAATGCTGTAAATGCAAGCTACAAACTGATCAAATTTTTGGCATGTTCTTGTCTACTAAATAATGCTGGCAAATCGTGTGTGGTATAAGAGAAAGAAAACAATTCGGATGTGCTATTCTACACTTCACTACACCACCCTATTGTTGATTATTTTCCTACAACCGCATGCTCCAAGGGTATTATACCTTCCATAAAGGATATATTTGTTTTCAGTAGTGTGCAAACAAAGGAATACACTCTGAGGAAAGAAATGACTTTTCGTGGAGCAAACTACCTTTGGGAGCAAAACTGTCTTTTTGTCTAACAGTACAGAAATGAAGAGAGGAACACGCTTTTGTTTCTCCATATCGATTAGAATCATTCCCTCTTCTTGTCCTCCGTCAATCTTACCATTCCTCTCTGCAGTGTAAATCGATGGATACACTGCCTGTGAAGAAAGAAGTGTGACAGGGTCAAGTGAAGGACAGATCAAGAGGAAGAGTGAGTGAGAGGAAATAAAGAAAGGCATAGAGGGTGTGTGTGTGTGTGTGTGTGTGTGTGTGTGTGTGTGGGCGTAGTGTGAGAAGACTGAAAGTGCTCACAGGCCTGTCTGAGTCTACGTGTCCTTCACTAGATGGTATACTGCCACTGGCCAATGGCACCCGAAATAGCAATTACACATATGTAAAGGTTTAAATTTCACCTTAATGTTATTGTCAAAATTTTAGAAGCAATTAAACAAACCAGAGAACGAGTAATTGTTGCAAGGTATGAGTGATTGTATGTTTTTTTCCCCCCAAGCCAGGAAAGCAAGAGGAACAGTGTCCCAGCCTCACCCAGACCAAACCATATTGCTATATAGGTCTACACAAATGACACAAATTCATCTCTAAGAACTTCTGTTGTTGCTCATTACTGCTTCATTTTCCTTTCGAGTATTTCACGTTTCCTGCCGTTTAGCCGACCACCTGGCCTGTGATTATGTGTTAAAAGCTAGTCGAATGATTTTTTTTCTTGCTATACCACACTCTTTCACCACTTTCCATGGTTTTCCCTTGCTGTACCACACACTATTCATTGCTGAACCCACTAAGTTAGCTAAATTCCATTAACACACAGCACTGGGGCTGGATTTGAATTTCACCTCATTGTCCTTTCCAGGTTGGGTTCTCCTTCCTTTGCCATACCACATGCTGTTCTCTGCTTAGTCTGCAAAGTTAGCCAAATTTTAGCTAATATGCACCTCTGGGGATGGAGCTGGTTTCCCTTTATGACCCCTCATTCTTTCACGATACACTGACTGGTTGACTGAGCCAACCTGGTTTTCACAAAGGGCCAAGAATGGTTGGTAAAATATGGGGAGGCTGCCAAAGAGGCCTTATAGAGGAGAATGCAGGCTTCAGATTCACAAAACCAGCCAAACATCCAATAGACCATTCTGTGCAAGCCAGTTCTGTATCCCAAAACCCACAAAGATTCCACCTGCCGTGCACAAGCCTTAGGCAGGAGGAATCATGCCATCAGGCCAATAGTAGGCACTTGAACATCCATCACATGGATCTGGCCCTAAACTCCACTAAAAACCATACCACTAAAGGGCTCCATGGATCACACCCACATGGAGAGACACTTTATAGCTGAAAATATTGTTCATTGAGCAGTGACTATCAGACCATTGGGTCCTGATGGGAATGTTACAGGGACACAAATCTTGTAACTTATCAGTGTACAGGGTCTTGTACAGGGTCTCCGACCCCAAAACAGATACTGCTCTAACACAAGAAAAGTTCTAGATTTGAGGGGGTTGACCTCTTTTTATGAAAGACCCAATGTAATACATGCCATGCAATCACCGGACTTGGGGATGCTAGGACTGTTGAAGGTAGCTGCAGAAGTAGTCCCTTTGGACACCTCTGAGTCCTGACCTTAACCTCAGTGAAAGTCTTTGGGACGTGCTGGAGGAGACATTACACAGTGCTCATCTCTTTCATTGTCAGTACAAGATCTTGACCAAAAATTGATGCACCTCTTGATGGAAATCAAGAAAACATCACAACATTTATTTCCATGAAGCGTTGCATCAGCTCAGAGGTGCCAATTCATGTGTGAAAATGATCCTTCATGCTCTCTGAACCACTCTTTCACAATTTTAACCCTGATGAATCTTGGCAGTGCCATACTGGAATATGATACGTCTTTCTACATGGTTATTAAAGAACTAAAAAGCTACACACTTCATCTTTTAAGATTAAAAGAACTGCTGCCAAACATATAACATGCTAGAAACATTATAATCACTCTAATAATGATCCATTCATTAGACTCTTATGTATTTGCCTATTAAAATCTAAACATTTTTTTTTTTTTTGGCTGAGCAGTGTAGTAACTCTCGATGGCCTTTCATCATGTGCAGCAGTTAAAGATTTTTTTAAATCTCAGAAACAAATTTAAGAAATGTAAAGTCATTTACATGATACAGCCTTACTAGAGTCCTTATTAGAAACCAGAAAGTTTGATTTTTATCCACACTACATTGGCTTGCAGGAAATGTGTGCATTGATGATAAGATTCTACTAATATCTAACTCTACCGAATGGCCTCACCACACGGTACAGAGAAACTCTGGTCTATTATGATATTACGATCATAGCTGCTTCAATCAAAAGGTGCAGGATCTTTATCAGTACCTAGAATAACTGCAGAAAGCAGAGCTATTTTTCCCGCAACTAGGGAATAATCTTTCAATTAGTGTTTGGAATCACACTCTAGGTCTATGCCCAAATGTAGCTTGAAAACCTGTAGAGTTAGGCATTTTACTAAATAGCTTTTCTCTTAGATAAAGGTGCAAATATGTGAGATTCATGGGCGAGTTATCATAAACCAAGATGTTTTAAAGCTGTCACACCACCTCTCTTGTGTGGATGACGGTGGAGTGGCCAGAGCTGAGTTGTTCTCTCCATGTTGAGATCTGCCAAGGTTCCTCGGAAAAGATCTAGCCCTTGCTTCATCCCTACCAACACAAATTATCTTCCAAAGCTTCAACTGCAATGCTAATATTACTGCTGTAACTGTGCTAGCATTGTCGTGCACACAACCACTAACTTCTCATGTAACTAATGGAAATACATAAAAAACAAACAAATCAGCAACAAAATCTCTAAGAACATCACAAAACATTTGAATATGAACATAGTTAATATATTTCAGGGTGATGTTTTCTTTTAACATACTGTACCTTGAAGACAATTTATTTTTAACAGTTTTAGTTTAGCAGAACCTTTATACACAGTTATGGTTTTCGGAACTTGTGGTTCCTAGAGCACATTCCTACAACTTGCCTGCGTTTTAATTTCCATGGGAAATTTTTTTAAAACAGGAATGTTGTGTGTGAGAAATTTGAAGGAATGTTACAGTGTAACTTTGTCTTCTTTCTGAATGTTTTATTTACATTGTGTATTAGCTGGTCTGTGAAAAAAAGCTATTAAAATTCTATTACAAATTCAGAGAGAGAGAGAGACAGAGAGAGAGAGAGAGAGAGAGAGAGAGAGAGAGAGAGAGAGAGAATACACAAAAGCTCTTTGAAAGTTGTCACAATCCTTTCTACGTCCTTTCACAAACACTCTTCATTTCCTCTTCCTGTTTCAAAGGGGCCACTTCCTTTTGGCTGGGATTGGACACCTTGGTTGTGAAATATTCCCATTCTTGAAGCTAGTTGTATTCACTTGGGTCGTATCTTATCTGGAGCAGTCCACACCTTCACAGCAGGTGATAGAGAGAAACGCTGGGAACTTAAAAATCACACACATACATTTTATTTGCAACCTACATTCAATTTTGAGTACTTCTATTGTATCTGTTTTGTTATAAAACAGTAGTTAAAGCTACTGTTACGGCTAAAGCTGTGTTTGAGTGTTGCATATTATAAAAGATTCAGATATGAAGCATACAAAGTGTTGCAGAAACTTCTATTTCACCTGAGATCAACATTGGATGGAGTTCAAATGATCACGCACATATAAACACACACACACACACACACACACACACACACACACACACACACACAAGCCGTAATACACTTCCATTCTGTTTTGGAAAGGAAACATATCTCACACAGCCAGGGACGCAAGACTCAAAGAGACAGCGGTTCCTGACACACACACACACACACACACACACACACACACACACACACACACACTTGCACGGTGGTGGTTTTGTGGGTTGGCAGGGTGAGCGAGAGAGCTCTGCTCTCCTCAGATATTAGCGGATGCATGTGGATTAAATTGGATTAAATTAAATTCCTTACAGCACCCTGCCTCTCTTATGTTGCCTTGCTCTCTTATCTCGCGTTTTATTCGTTCTCCGTGTGCAGCTAGCCTTTTTGTTTGTAATCCACTAATTACCCTCTTTCAAATGCTTTGTTAGGCTAATTCTATTCTATATTAACAAAGGCTTTATCGTAAACCACAAACCTTCACACAAAGGATTTATTTGGTCTGTATTGAACTTTGTACTCCGTATGGAAAAACCACATCGCATCTCATTCATTCGTTTATCTCCAGTAAGCGCTTGGTGCTGGTCAGGGTTGGGATGGATCTTGGGAACACTGGGCTTGAGGTTGGAATACACCCCAGATGGTCCATCTCAGGGCTCCATGCACACACACATTCACACTCATTCAATCCTACAGGCAATGCATCATAGCCAGTTCTCGTACTGGCATGTTTTTTAGGAGGAAACCAGAGTACTTAGAGGAAACCTAAGTGAACATGCAGAGATAGTCCACACAGAGAGGCTGCACCGTTACACTCTGTGCCACCTTGCCACCCACATATTGGCAAGCTGCCACAATTCGGCAGCTCGAATCCTGACTAGGTCCAGGACAAATGATCATATCACTCCTATTTTGGAGTCCTTGCACTGGCTCCCTGTCAGGTTTCGTGTTGATTTTAAAATACCCATACAAGGCTTTGCATGGTTTGGCTCCCCAGTACTTGGCTGAACTTTTAACCCCCTGCATCCCAAAATGTGATCTCCGCTCCTCCAATTCTGGTCTTTTAGTCGTCCCTCAGACTCGTTTACGTATTCTGGGTGATAGGGCTCCAAAACTGTGGAACTCACTACCAACTGATCTTAGAGCAGCCCAGTCTTTTAGTGTATTTAAATCTTCTCTCAAAACTTATTTCTTTAGGATAGCTTTATCCTGATGACTTTTTTTTTATTATTACTATTATTGCTATTATTATTGAACTGTATTTTATCGTTAACTGATTTTGGTACATGCTTATATACTTTGTTTTATGCTATGTACTTCAGTTTCTATTTTCTTTTCCCGTGTAAAAATCACATATGAAAATAAATTAGTCATGTAAAAAAAACTGCACGGGATAATTAAAGAATCATACAGAACATCACACTGGAAAACTGAATCACGTGATCATATGTGAAAAAAAAATCAATGATGTGCAAGGAAAAATCACGTGAATAATATTAATCATGTGAAAAAAAATCACGTGAAAACTGAATGTGTAAAAATCACATGATGGATCTTTTATTTAAAAAAAAAAAAGTCACAAGCGGAAATAAATCAGTTGTGAAAAATCGCAATTTGAAAATAAAAAATCACATGAGAATAAATCATGATAAATGAATTTTGTGAAAAAAATCATGTGAACATAAACTAAACGTATGTAAAAGTCAAATGCGAAAATAAATCTGTTGTAAAAAGTCATGTGAGAAATGAATCGTGTAAAAAAAAAAATCACATGAAAATAAATAAATAATGTATAAAAGATCATGTGAGAAATGAATCAGGTGAAAATAAATGAATTGTGTGAAATAATCAACAAAAAAAACTCCATGTGTAACATTTCACTTCTTTTGCTCCTGTCTCCTTCCTTATAGAATTTGAACTTCCATATGTTTACGTGTGTGTGAGCTGATATCTCGCATTTTATCTGCTTTTATTTTGCCTCTAGCGTCTTTGTAAAACTAAAATCCTTTTCTCGTATTGTTTTAAATCTTCTTTCTCTCTCTCACACACTTCCACATGGAGGCACACACTCACGCAGCATGTTTAAACAGAGGATATCCTCTCTCCCTGCTAGCCAAGTTTGTGTGTGTGTGTGTGTGTGTGTGTGTGTGTGTGTGTACTCTCCCAAGGACTCTGCAGAGCTCCAGATCTGAGGTCATACACAGCGGGTAAAGGTTACAACTGTTCACTACACACGGACACTTCGTACTGTAGCTTACGTCAGTTCTCAGTTGGAGTGGTGTGTGCCTGATCACACTCAAAGTACACACATATGCACACACATGAATAATCTTAAAGGAAGACTCCATTTTGAAACAGTATTAAATATGAAATAACTGCGACGTGCTTAAATGATGGGGCTGGGGATGGTACTGGCATGAAAGTTGAAGATTTGGAAGCCGATCTGAGGCGATCTGAGAGCTGGACTAAAAGCACTAAAGTGCTGCTGCATCAGTCTTCATCGGTGTCTGCGCAGCTATTGCAATTCCGCTTGCAGCCAATAGGGGGCTTTAAAAAACTAGCGCACCTTTAACGTGCGATGTTTCAAATAATACGTAAGTAATAATCTCCACACAAAGATAGGAATGTTTTACAAATACTTTAGGTTTAAAACACTAAAAGAGGTTAGCGAGGTTAAGGTTAGGGTTAGGGTTAGGGTTAGGGTTAGGTGAAGCGTAGCATTACTATGTCATTGAAAAGTCCTCATAAGTATAAGACAAGTGTGTGTGTGTTTGTGCAGAATTAATTATCTGAACTTCTGAGTTCTAAAACAGGACTGCTTGCATTGGCCTTTTCCAACTTTTCAGCGTATGACGGATCGATGCTGTTTAAAAATAGAGCTCAGCTAGTACACGGTTCATTAATCTATGCACTCACCATTTGGACAGATAGCACACTTGTTTCTCAGGGGGACTTCACACCTCCTTTATTTACCTCTCTTAATGAATAACTGGAGAATGTCTTGCATGCCCTTGTGTATAGGACCATACAGAGGAGACTATATAGATTCACTCACAGAGAAAACAACATTCATCGTCTGTGTTTCAGGTCAATCAAAACGTTTAAGCGGCTTCACACAAATGATTCCCAGCCTGTTCCGTTGTGTTCGCTTCCTGTCATATCTCATTTCACCCTCTACAGGGTCCCTGTGTGTCTTGACAAATCATTACCATCCACAGTTTGGCAATCAATCCCAATTATGGTACTGAAATGATGAGTCTGACGTAGGCAGAAAAAGTGGTTGGATTCCTACTTTGAATATTGGGTCCAAACTATTGTATTGTTGTGTTAACAGATGGACAGCTATGAGCCCCAGGGCTCTTCAGATCATGTGATCACTGTAATAACATAGACAACATTGTAGCTAAAAGCCAACCAGTCGCTAGAATTATTGATAGTACTTTTTTTT
>CM074972.1:10364482-10384482 GCA_037577455.1 Pangasius macronema
AAAGAAGAAGAAGCATTCAGATACTACATAATTTAAATATGTAAAATTCATTCAAATGGTCTTTGGTCCTGAGGATATTTTTTCAAATGTATCACTTCTATAATAAAAAGCAGTTTTCTGAGGCGTCCAGATGTAGTGGTGTTAAAAACCTGAATTCCTTATACAGATATGTTAGGAGGTAATAATAAATTTTTAATAAAGGAATAAAGGATTTTGATATGCTCGAACTGTGTGAACATATGTAACACATCTTCCTTTAATGGTCTCTTGTTATAGTTGGACGCATTGTCTTTCAACTGTTCTCCGATATTTGTCCCAAGACAAGCAAAAACTTCCTCTGTCTGTGTACAGGTAAGTAAGCGATAGCCGTCAGACATGGAGCGCTTTTAAATCTAAATTTACGATAGTCAATAAAAGAAACGCTCTTTTAAAATGGCTTGCTTTGAAATTGTAAAATCTCTTCTGCACACAAGTAACTTGTTGATTCAGGCTTGCACTACAGGATAGACAAACCACAGGAATTTTCCTATTCAACAACATTGCAACAAATCACTCCGAGCAGACTGCGTTTGGGTCTAGAGCACATTTCTGATGCTACTGTTTAATTATTGTGCACTTAACAGGTAACAAACAGGATTGTGGCCAGATAGTGTTTACACTGAGGGAATGTGTGGGTGGGAATTCAGAATACAGCTGCAGGTTCAATACACAGATAGAAGAGAAGAGCAGGAATGTGACAGACTTCTGGCCTAAAAATAGCACCTGTATCTCTGCGGATCTGATCTGAGATGTTGTGTTGAGCATCTTGTGTGTTCAGGCTGTTTGCACAGATTTTACAGATGCAGTAATGCTCCTGGGCTTTAGTCTGCTCTACGCCGTATAGATAAATAATTCAGAGAACGCACACAAGTACTCCTGTTTGAGTGTAGTTTTTTTTTATGAGTATATGTTTTAGGAATTGTCGAGTGTTTTACATTTAAACCTTAATCGGAGCGCGTTATAATATTGAAAGTCTTTCCCTTTTTTAATAATTTCACAGGTGAAAAAGGCACTGGTAAAACTACAAGGAAAAAATTGTGCTATAAAGGTTCTGTATTCCATCGAGTAGTTAAGAACTTCATGATTCAAGGGGGAGATTTCACTGAAGGTATGTTGCATTATTCATATTTACAGTGAGTTGCATAAGTATTTACCCCCTTGAACTTTATAACCATCTGTGTTCAGTCCTACAGTGAAGCATGGTGATAGTAGCAGCATCTTAAGAGCTGGCCTCTTGGTTGCTTCTCTGACTAATCCCCTCTTTATACAGTCACTGACAGTTTATGGACAGCCTTTTATTTTTTTTAAACTCTAGGTTCTTCCAGGAGCAGGTGGATTTATACTGAGATCACATGACTCTCTAATTTCCCACAGGATTTTCACAGCAATGGGTCTGAATACTTCACAACTGGTTCTTATTTGTAAATAATTTTGAAACCTCTATTGATTTTTGTACACTTCTGTTATTACGAGCTGCTGTATGTAGATTCATGACACATAATCCCAGTTAAATCCATTTCAGTTCCGGGTTGAATCACTACAAATTGTGGAAAAGTTCAAGGAGGGGTGAATACTTATGCAACGCGTTTTGTCTGTGTGGATCATTTTTAAGTACTTTCAGTGTTTCAGTGTACGTTTGATTGAGCGTTTTGAAATAAAGTCTTTTGTTGGCACAGGCAATGGAAGAGGAGGAGAGTCCATCTATGGTGGCTACTTTGAAGGTACACGGCTATAAACACTTCATCATTCTAATCATTTTACTTCTCATGAGTATTTTTGTGTCTAATGTTTTATTTAAGTACTACATTACCAAGAGGGTGCATGGGCAGATCATGCATGGATAATTATTTATTATTTTTACTCTTCTATAGTTTTTGTTTGTTTGTTTTCTTTTATTTATATATATACAGACTTCTTACTTTGTATTTCTGTAATTTTTTGGGTTTCTGTCTGGCTCAGCATGGAGGTTAGGGATATTTCTTTATTGAACAATCCAGAATCTACTTGCCTAAATATTTCAACGTATTCTTTTATTTATAGAGATTGTGGTCTTTTGCAAAATGAAAAGGTAAGAGATGTGCACAGTGCAGTAACACAAATCTAAACACTGTTCCCTCCTTGTCTGCATAATATGACCGAGTGTTTTAGTGTCTGCAATGTGCTCATGAACATCTGGGACTTGAATTTGATTGATTGGATTTCACTTGTTCGTTTTGCCTTCTCATTTCTGAGCATAAGTACAGTCCTGTTATGAACAAATCTCAATGTATAGTACATTCTCCTGCTTATTCCACCCTTTAAACAACATTGAAACATATCATGCAACTTATTTTCAGATTGTCTGTATTGTTTGGACGATAAATCACTACACACTATAAACCACACCTCTAATTTGTTTCTTGTTGGAGAAATAATCTCTGTGATTTATGGTATAAGTTAATGTACCAGGCATGTTTATTTCATATATTTGATCTTCCCTTTAAAACAGCACTTATAGAACTTAGTATTGATTTTGTTCAGCTTCAGTTTTTTGTCCCGTTAGTGTTGCCATAGTTCATCTCTGCATTGTTTCAAGAGATAAAGCTTTTGCTACAGTCCTGATTTTAGTCCTTCATCGAAAGATCATCTTTACAAAAGCAAGTGTATGCAGTGCTACATGCTAAAATGTTATTTTTTACTTTAGAAATATATATGTATATATATATTTTTAGCTTTGTTTGGCTGATATTGTAGCATTGTACCATGTGCCGTTCCATCAGCAGGTCGAAACCTCTGGTAGAGCTTGTCTACCATAAACACTGATTAATTAATTACCATATTACAATTATGCTTGTATAAAAATTGAACATGTACAGCACTTTAATGTACACTATATGGCCAAAAGTTTGTGGGCACCTGACCATCACAATCAGTCGTGGTTTTTGAACATCCCATTTCAGATTTAGTTCTCCTTTGCTATTATAATAACCTCCACTATTCTGATGGCCTTCCATTAGATTTTGGACAAGAGCATTAGTGAGATCAGGCACTGAAGTGAGTGAGGAGGTCTGGGGTGCAGTCGGTGTTCCAGTTCATCCCGAAGGTGATCAGTGGGGTTGAGGTCAGGGCTCTGTGCAGGACACTCAAGTTCTTCCACTCCAACCTTCACACACCATGTCCTCATGGAGCTCGCTTTGTGCACAGGGGCATCGTCATCCTGGAACAGGTTTGGGCCTCTTGGTTCCCGTGAAGGGAAACTGTAATGCTACGGCATACAAAGACATTCTATACAATTGTGTGCTTCCAGCTGTGTGGCATCAGTTTGGGGAAGAACCACATGTGATGGTCAGGCGTCCACAAACTTTTGGCCATATAGTGTGTAAGTCACAGAAGCCATATAGAGACCTAACAACCTTTATACATTTTGCATAGTAACTCTGCATTTTATCATTGGAGAATGCTACTATCAATTATAACTCCATCTCTTTTTCATCCCATTAAAATGGCAAATTTGTCCGATTGACAGTGACACTAGAATGATTGATTGACAGTTGAACAGGAGTTTTTTAAACTCTCTGATATGAGCTGTCCCCCCGGAAGCCCCGCCCCTTTCCCACCATCTATTTTGGTTAGGAATCTCTCGTTTCCTATTGATTTTCCAGCTTGAAAGATGCACTGATATAGAGCCCTCGCTTTCTGTTGAGGAAAATGGAGAATGTTTTGAGTTGTGTAATCCCTCACTGCAGATGGTTTCTGTATAACCGCTTAAATACATGCACTACAGTTTCTAACTCATGCAAGTGATTTGCGCAGGACTTCGTCAGACCACCCTGGCACTGCACGTTGTACTTCTTCAGGGTCTTCAGGTCTGCATATAGCATCGCATAACAAGTCTGATAAATATATTTCAGGATGCGTAGTTAGCCCCTGGACGCACTCATATTCGCGCAGATAAACATGTTGTAACGCTGATCCTTAGCCAGTGATTGAAATGGGGACTGCAGAGGGAAGACTGCTCCATTTTTATTTATTTATTTATTTTTTTAAATCCCTTTCCACACCATGCCATCTCATGTAACAGATGGCCATCACTCAGTCTGTTCTCTGTTTCCGTGTCTCTTTCCAACAGATGAGAACTTTATTCTCAAACACGACAGAGCCTTCCTCTTGTCAATGGCCAACCGAGGCAAGGACACTAACGGCTCCCAGTTTTTCATGTGAGTACGATTCATTCTGTTGGGGGGAGAGTGTGTGTGTGTGAGGTTCAAACATCATTCATATGAATGTGCATCACCAGGTTGTCTGCTTGCCATTTAACGACACTGGTCAACATTAAATGGCACGTTTTTGTATGTATGAATTATTCAATACACTCTGATTATGGAAAACTCCACATTTACTCACTTTTACTGTCTTAAAGTATAGTGTTATGTAGTATTTTTGAACAACATTATCATACCATTTTCGCACACACGCGGCTTCATCCACCTAGGTTTCATATTTCCACCTTTTTTTTTTTCCAGCATAACATGACAGCTTTAAGAAGCTGTTTGGAGTTTTCAGTTGGTTAGTTTCTCAGTTCTGCATTCCTCAAGCATCACCGTAGCCAAATATCCCGTCCTTCTGCCCTGCTTTTCTCCCCATCATTTATATTGGAGACACTGCATACGGTTTTTATGTGTGATGCAGGTGCCTCAACACGCTCATCTCTTCTTTCCCTTCTCAGTGTACATGTAGAAATATATTACAAAGAAAACTTGGACTCCTTTTTTGCCTACAAATGTATTACAATTTTTCTCTTGCCGTTTTTGTGTAAAATTTGCAGAAACTCTAGCATCCTGCTCTACCAAGGTAATGTGTCTCTCCAAGGCTGTGCTTCTCTCTCCTGACTATTTCTGATTGTTGTAGCTAGACTTTGCGACCTATCCATTTCTTTTAAACTGATCTGTATTTAAGTTTGTGAACTGTATATTTGTGAGAGCTGGTCTTTTAACTTTTTTTTTTTTTTAAGTAGCTCAGTATTTAAGAGACCTCTGATAGCAGTGACGGTATTAATCTGTTAAGATTGAGATCACTGGCATTGATTATTACTGATGTGATAATACCTTACCGTGTAGTATGTTGAAGGAGGCTTGGATAGACGTTTTTGTTTCCGTACTGCTTCAACCAGTGTGCATTTATTTATTTGTGCTACTGTTTATAAATTAAGACAGTTTTATACTATGTGCTGATTGTGGATGTTTTTTGAATAAAGATATCATGATGCCTGTTGTGTGTGGATCCAGTTTTCCACTTGATTGACTGCACGTAAGATTTTTTGCACGTTTAAATCGCCCTCCGTTTTCTCTCTCTTTCTTTACATGTGTCGGCTGATCTGCTGTGGCTATTTTACTGTCATTGTACCTAAAACAGAACTACGAAGACAGCGCCACATCTGGATGGGTAGATTTACATTCACTAATAGAACTGTCTTTGCGTGACATTCCGTGTGATAACGTGTGGTTCTAGATGTATTTTAATGTTTCGTGGTAACGTCGGTTCGCGTGTTTGAACACAGAGTCCACGTGGTCTTCGGGCTGGTCATCTCTGGGTTTGAAGTGATAAAGAAAATCGAGGGCTTGAAGACCGACAATGCCAGCAGACCCTACGCAGACGTCAGAGTGATTGACTGCGGACAGCTGATTACAAAATCTGCTAACGATGGTAATCCTGTCCCTCAAACACAGCGTGCTACCTCAGACAAGCCGATTAACAGGAATTTAAATAGTTGTTTGTGTGTGTGTTTTTTTTTTTTCCCCCAACCACATTAAACCTGTCTGTTTCTTTCTGTTCTGAAGTATTTGAAGGTAGGAAGAGGAAAGCTTTCTATTCTGAAGATGACTCTCGAAGTTCTTCAGAGTCGCGGTATTCCTCCATGGAGTCTGGAGAAGAATCGGATGAACGGTATTCGCGCCGAAATAAGAAGACCTCCGCTAAGAGCAAGCATTCAAAGAGGAGGAGGAAAGAAGTTGGGAGGAAAGCGAGACGGCATGAGAAGTCAGTTGTTGAAGGGAGGTTAGTGTTTAGCTCTAGTACGTTGTGCTAAGCGGTTAATAATACACATATTAGGCCATTTCCTTCAGTGTCAGTGCTCAGTGGTGACTAATGCCTAGCTCTTCTGCAGCCCCTCTGAGAGAGAGATGGTAGAGGAAGAGGATGGACAGAAAGAACATAATGTAAAGAGGGAGAAGCCTATGGTGCGCCCAGAGGAGATCCCTCCTGTGCCAGAGAACCGCTTCCTGCTCCGCCGAGACATGCCAGCACAAGAAGAGACAACAAATGTGTACGTCTGTTCAGTATAATTTCAAACTCACAGAAAGGTTATAAGGAGACAAAGTGAGCTGTGTATGTTGCTACATGGTAAACAGGGGTGTTATGGCCTAGACATGGTCATGTTATATAGTGAACTAATCACGGTGTTTAGTGACCATTTAAATACACAAGCACTAACGTACCAAATGGTCCAAAATGGAGGAGGAAAAAGAGCTGCCATTAGTGAGTTTTACAACCACATGTTTAAGGTAACAAAAATAAAATTTCACATAGAATAATCCCACACAGCTCACTTAGTTCAGTTAGGTTCATCTTGGTTCCAAGCCACTGCTATTACACTACTAATATACTAAATACTACTATAGGTTAACATACAGGTAAGTATGACAGAAAGGCCATGCCTTTCAGCAGTTAAGATGGAATAGCAGAGATCTTCTTAACTTCTTAATTAACATCATTAATGTCAAAACAAATGCTGACTGACTGACTTCTGAAAGGTTTGCATTAATATTCACCACCTCACAACTTTGACCAGCCTAGATTATAAGCACTGTGTATGGCTGTAATTTGCTGTGTTCTGGCAGCGCAAATTGTTTGTACAATCTTAAAAGATTATTAGAATCAATGTTTTAATTTTTTTTTTTTTTTGAGCCACAGTGTACATAGACCGTAAGAGAAGCAAATGTATTTTAATCTGTATTTAATTAATGACACCTTAACAAGCCAAATGATAAATATTCACGTACTTAGATTTGAATTTTCTGTTGCTTTTACACCCTTTATACTGTTTTTCCCCTTGTCTCTTTTTAGCACTGTACAGGACACAGCTAAAGTGCCAAATGACACCAAGCCAGCTGTCACAAAATCTGGTCGGAAACTAAAAGGCCGTGGCACAATGGTATGAACGCTCATGTTTCAGTTTGATACATACAGTTATATTGCAGCGAAAGAATCGCAGAGTTTGGATTGTTGAGTTTCTACCAATATGCAGATTCTTTCTTACTCTTCTCTGTGTATATTTTCTGTATGATTTTTAAACTCTTAGATTTCATGTTCTACAAAAGCAGAATCATTTTCCATTGACCCCAGTTACAGTAACTGAAGCTATTCCAGCTGTAGTGAGAGAATAAAGAATAAAACTCTTACTGCAGAGATACCATACCCCAACTCGTTCGATATCCCGGTCTGAATCTGAGGAGGAAAGAGGGAGCAGCGAGACTCCTCCACACTGGAAAGAGGAGATGCAGAGAACGAAGACTTACCAGCCTCCCAGTGTAGAGAAATGGAGCAAAGGAGAAAGGTAAGACCTTACTGAGAATTACTGAAAGATCAAGGAAAGAAATTATTGCATATTTACTTACTTGGCACCTAAAAGTGTTTATCAGCTATCATTAGTATACCTGATTTTATTCAGATGGTAAGTAGTTCATTTTTCCAATATGAGTTCATATGCAGGGATGGCCATGTCATAAATCCATTAGCAAGTCCACCAGGAAAGTGAGAGCTGCTTTGCCTAGATACTGTATTGACTAGGCAATATGTGGTAGCTAATGTATTATAGTAATAGCTGCATTAAACAAACAAGTATATAATTAAGGAGCACGTCCTATTTGCGCCCTGAACAAAAAATCTGCAAGTTTTTGGCCAACGTTTTGCTGTGAAATGTGGTTTCCTGTCATCGCATTGCACAGAAAAGAGTCTGGCTAGCATTTATATTTTCTCTGAATACATTTAACCCCAAGGTAATTGTGTATTTAAGCTGGACTTGTCTAGTGATTTGTCCATCCCTGATATGACAGTCGTTTGAACTGTATGATGGAAGAGTAGACAGTGATGATGAAACCACTTTGAATGGTTTAACAGATGGGATGACAGAAGTGGCACCCCGTGGTCAAGGTCAAGGTCCCGAGAATACTCTTCAGACCGGGCCTCTGGTAACTCTAGTCAGCATCACCATCACAGGAAAGAAAAGAAAAAAGCCAAACGTAAGAAGAAAGCAAAGAAACGGAAACATTCAAAAAAGCATAAGAAAAACAAATTCAGAGAGGCCTCTCTTTCAGAGGGAGAGATGTCAGTGTCATCTGGCAGAAGGTCAAAAGTCTCCAACCATCCTGAGAGGAGATCTTACTCGCGCTCTCGCTCCCCCTCTACTTCACGCCACTCTCGCAGGTCATATAGATCAAGGTCAAACAGGAGAAGATCCTCGTCCCGTTCATCTAAAGAGTCAAGATCTTACTCTAGGTCAAGAGACAGATCCTATTCCAGAAGTCGCTGTAGATCTGGGAGTAGGTTTAGATCCTACTCAAGGTCAAGGTCAGGAAGTCAGTCAGGACGGTCTATTGCGCGATCTAGGTCTGATTCCCGCTCCAGATCTAGATACAGGACAAGATCCAGAACCAGATCTAGGTCCAGGTACAGGTCACAGTCCCCATATTACAGAAAAAGGAATGCATCAAAGCTCCCTGACAGCAGCACACAGAAGGTTAAGAATCCTGTACCCACAACTGCTCAAGCTGTAGCACCCAAAGCTCCTCCATCTGCATCTGCTGAGAGTGTCCCAGTGCTGCCTTTGAGTGACAGCCCACCACCTTCTCGATGGAAACCAGGACAAAAGCCTTGGAAACCATCTTATGTTCGAATCCAAGAGATAAAGGCAAAAAAAGACTCGCCCTCACAGCCTCTCATGAGCCGAACTGCAGGTATGCCACTGGAGACGCTATCGAATGTTCAGAGTCAATTTGAGAAAACCACGTCTCATAAGGGTCTCAGTAGTAGCAGCCAGTACAGTGGAAAAGCCAAGCAACCTGAAGGTCTCCTTCAAAGAGGTTCGTCCAGGAGTCGATCCTCTAGCCGTTCAAGAAGCAGAAGTCGCTCTAGTTATCAGTCCGTGTCACCTGGTCAGTACAGCAGGTCTTCTTCATCTTCCTCTTCTAGCAGGTCAGACTCTTATAATTCATACAGAAGGACGTCATCAGAAAGGAGAGAGAAACACCATAGTTCTCACAGGAGGGACCATAAAAGGACCAAGAAAGTAGATGCATCTCCGTCCCATTCAGATGATGGAACTGACAGCACACATGATCCTATTCAGAGACATTGTATTGCAGGGGCACAGGAAGATGCACTTGGTCCTGTGCCAGATTTTCACATTAAGGCAGAAAAGAAACTCAAACCGAACAATGCCTCAGTAGTGGCTGCGACCAGTAAATCTGGATCTGGATGGGAAAGTGACAATGAACATTTGAGCAAGCTGGCTTCTGCAGATGAGAATAAACCACCTCGAATTTCTGTTAAAGAGGAGGGTGGACTTTCTGAAAAGAAAAAGATGAAGATTTGGGCTCATTGCTGGGACTCTGAAAGTGAGTCTGAAATGCCAGCAGCAAACAATGTGGTTAGTCAGAATAAACCTTCCTCGGAAAAGGAAGAGGGTGAAGCCAGTTCGGAATCTGAACGTGAAGAACCTTCAGGGCTCTCCAACAAACCAGACCAGCATGTTTCAGAAGAATTCAAAAACAATGAGGAGCATTCTGATGATTATCCAAAAAACGAAAAGCACAAAAGCAAGAAGGCTAAGCGTAAACACAAGCACAAGAGGAGAACTTCTGACAGGTCTGGCTCACAAAGAGTGAAGACAAAATCAAAAAGGTCTAAGAAGAAACACCAGAAACCAAAGGAGACGTTTCACTGGCAGCCTCCACTCGAGTTTGGAGATGAAGGTGAGGAAGATGATTCACTTGCTCAGGGGAAAAATATTGGCCCTGCACAGCAAGCTGCTAACAATGAAGGACTCACACAACTAGTAAAGAGCACACACCTGAAATCTCAATATGTTGAAAGCAAGGACTATTCCAAGATAATTCATGATTCATCAAAGGAAAGCTGCTCAACTGCAGAGCTCTCCAAAAGTGGTGATGAGTCTGCGGACTTGACAAAAAGCCAGCAGTTAAAGCTAAATATTGAGTCAGCAAAAAGTCCAGCACAAAACAAACACCCACAGATTGCTTCAAGTCAGTCCAGTGTTAATGCCACACATGCCCGAGACCAAATAAAAGATCAAGACGATATGGAAATTTGTACCCCAGAGCACAATGCAGACGCCAACACAGAGCCACCTGAACCTTGTGTGGCTGACCTGCCAGCAATAAAAGATATTGTTAAGAATGGTAACCAACTTCTGCTACCTCAGACAGATCAAAAGACCTCAGGTTCAAGTCCTTCTATTTCAACTCCTGCCAGCCAAGCTGGAGAAACCACACCTGGTGGCATTGCGCTACCAGTCGATCCCAAATGGAAACCTTTAAAAGGTATGACTGTCATACCAGCTGTCAGTACAGCACCTCTAACAATGAAAATGAACAGGCCACACGAGCAAGGAGGGGGCAAGACTCAGGGCCTCAAGATTGAGATCAAAAGCAAAAACAGGGTCCGACCAGGATCTCTGTTTGATGAGGTGCGGAAAACAGCTCGGCTAAACCAGCGTCCCAGAAATCAGGACAGTTCCAGTGAAGAGGATTCACCTGCTGCCACAGGAGAGCAGCCTGGATCCCAGAAGCACTCGCGGAGCAAGTCCCGCTCGGTATCCAGTTCCAGGCCCCGACGTAGAGACAGGTCTCGGTCATACACCCACTCCAGGAGCAGGTCCAGGAGCTCCAGTTATTCTTCCAGGTACATACATCTAGCACTTTTTAATGTTTGTATTTTAAACGATACTTAGCACTGTAAAGAATCATTGATTTGACATGCTGCACTCGTCTTGATATTTACAATACGACTGTGCTGAATCAAGGGAGATTAACATGAAACTGTTTGTACAATACTGAAACACATGGAGTCATATCGTGTTGAATTATTGTCTTTTCCTTCATGCATTGAGTGCATATTGAGTTACACACCATTCACTGAACGTGGCTTGCATATGCATTCGTGCTAGCGTGCAGATTTGAACAGTACACCATATTAAACATAAGCTTTCTCTTTGTGTTTCTACCAGGAGTCATTCTTTATTAAGAATTAACATATTTTTATTCGATCTCTGTCCACAGGAGCTACAGTAGAAGTAGAAGCAGACGGAGATACAGTAGAGAACGTTCCAGATCTCGAAGTAGTAGCTACCATAGCTATCGCAGGTGAGTGTGAATGGCCTTATCAGTGTACGTAGGAAGTTTAATCCAACCCTGATGTTTATTATACAGTAACTGCATAGTTAATGCAAAATAGTTGTTCTAACATCACATTATAATATTTCTGAGTTTAGGAGACTGGACAGGGAAGGTCTCTTATGTTGTAGCTGAATTTATTAACGAAGCACTGAATTCATTACACATAGACATGTGAAACATATTCAGGCACAAAAATGTGCTTGTTATTTGATCATGTTTCTGACATCCTGGTTGACAACATAGAATATTGTATATAATGACTCATTATACCTAGAAGAAATAAAGTATCTTTAAGGAACAGAAAAATGCGGTTCAGTTCCTATAACACAGAACACTGTTTGGCCTCACCTGTTTGTATGGACACCAGGTCACCGTAAAAGACAACCGGGAAACCAAATAGCACAAACAATTAAAAAAAAAAAAAGTCAGTATGTATGTCGGCTTCAGGTTCCAGAAGTTGGTCCAGAGGACGTCGGAGGTCAAGGTTCGCAAAATAATATGTTTCTTCAAAATTTCATTAAAAATGTTTACATTTTTTGCTGCTAGCAGGTTGTATGACTTGTTCAGCAAGCAACATGTTATACATTTGTTCTCATTTGTTAATAGTAGTAATTATGGGCTACTTCACCATTTACAGAAAGTTACAGGAAGATATTTATATCGTAAGAAAAGCTACTTTTGACCTGAAATACAGTATAGAGTTTCAGAATTAGACATACTGTAGATGTGTAATGACTTCTTGGTAAAGATGGATTTACAGACAGAGGGATTAAGATGAGTTCTATAACAAAGGCATCAGCTCAGGAAGCAGCACAATGCTGCATTACAGCAACAATAATGGGACAAACACTAAAATACAATAAAGAGTGGGGTTCTCTGGAGTGCCATTTTAGAAGAGGGACCGTGGTAAATAAAGTAATTCATCAGCTAATATATAATTTTTTTAAAATGAGACAGAATTTAGGTAGGTGCAAATAATCTGAAAAACGCATTGGTTTGCGTTTTTTTTTTTCTTTTTCCTTTCTCCCAGATCCTACACTATGCTGTCGATGAGTTCGGCGTCGGCGTCAGTATCGTCTTCTTCCTCTGTGTCTGCTTCACTTTCAAGACTAGCGTCATCCAGGTGAGGAGGTTGACCATAATTCACACTTTGTTTTTTTTTTTTTTGTCTTTGTAGTATGTTGTATAAATTATTGTGTATATTTTTTCCCCTTGTCCTTCAGATCATATCGTTCTTACAGTCGCAGTTCATCAAGGCACGGAAGTCATAGCAGTCGATACAGCTGAGACAACCTTTGGGAGATTTCTTGTTGCTTTTTTTTTTTTCCTTTCATTTGTTACTGAAGCTAGACCAGAGCCTCACTGATCTTCCTTTGTTTTCCGTAACGATTGTTTCTCTGAAGTCAGGTAATATGAGCCGCTTTGACCTGTACACACAATTCTGTGGTACTGTTCAATTACATACTGTTTAAATGTTTTTTTTTTTTTAACAAAATTTTTATTTTTCAGTAATAGGACATATATGAATGTACGAGAACTATTTTATGCCGCCCTGTTTTGGTTTTGTATGTCATTTCTATTAAACTCTAACGAGAGCATCATGCCAGTTCAGATTGGATGTAACACGTTCACACATTCTCCAGTGGCGAGACCTCAGACACAGTAAAAACCAGTTTTAGCACAACGTGAAGGTGTTTTTGAATCCAGATTTTTTTTTGTCCCCCTTTATTGTCTTCATAAATATAAAAAGGTTGCAGCTGTCCGTTTCATTCAGTCAGTGGGTTAAAAAAAAAAAAAAAAACACCCATCAATTATTATGTATGGAATAAAACATGGCGGTATGTGCTGTTCTGGGAAAATAATCAACTCTAACCACCCTATTGACTATTTTTCTGTTACACCATGTTCTGAAGTGTTTCAGTCCTCTTATACAGCAGCAGTTTGCCAATGATTACAGTTTTTGTTTATTAAACCATGTATCATACTTTGTACTTGTTTATAGTTACAGATACTGTTGTAGAACATCAGTGAAAGAAGTTAGTTCCTGTGATCGCTTGTGTTATAGCAGCTATAAACAGTCATTCCATCACCAGCCTGTCTCATGAAGTTAACATAAAAAGTTTATGCTCGTCACTTCTTAATGAGAAACCTCAGACTGAAAACTCCTCTGTCTTGAAGACTTTATTGTGCCGGAAAAAAACAGCTTTACCTCTGACTGTTACAGTCGTAAACCTCTCCTCACCACTGTATCAACGATTACACACGTTTCTAAATGTTTCTGTGGAGCGTTCGCTTGTGTAAGCCCCTGTGTATTCTGTTACTAAAGACACCGTAACGTATTAAAACAAGCGCATTGATATAAACCTCGTAGACAAAACTGTTGTCAGAGCTGCCCTTATTATTGTTACACTAAAAAGAGTGTGTTTTTTATCTGCCGTTTTATTTTTCAGCCTTTTACAGAAACAAACAGACGATTTGTCTTAATACCCTAACGATAGACATCCTTCGTGTGTATGTCACGAGGTAGTTTAAACAGGTTTCTTAAAAACCAGAAAAAAAAAAAAAAGACAGCTATCTTTATGCTGCTTTCTAAATGGGACAGAAATAATCTCAGTACAAACACTGCCATAAAATGCAGCTGGAGCATCTGCTGCAGTGGAAACCAGCAGTAGCAAAGTGTCCACAGGTTACAGAATAAAATCGATATTTATTCACTTATCGGCACATAGATCATCTTTGTTCAGCGTAAGCTGCTCTCACCTGGTATGTATCACTCTTTTAGTTTTTACTGATACAATATTAAAAAGTAATAAACAGTTATCACTTCATTTCCTTGTTACATGTTGCTTGTCTGAACTGCACTGGAGCTGAGAATCTCTGGTTTAAATGTTATCGTCACTGATATTTGCAAATCCTTGAAATGGGACTGGTTAGTCTTTAGTATGATATACAAAGTGTGTGTGTGGGGGGGGTGCTTTACTTATTAAAAGAGCTTAAGCTAAATATATAAAAATATATGTAATAATATATAAAATCTTTTAGTAAGTCAGGTCTCTTTAAAATCCCCAGCCAAGAAAGCCCATCTGATCCCCGAGCTCCAATCACCTCCTCCCCCTGCAGAGGCAGCCTCGCAACGCTCCAGCCGGGGTTGCCAGATTGAGGGCTTTCCACCAGCAAGGGCTGTTTTTACTCAGCTTGAATTAGTGAATAATAATGTTGGGCAGGTAGATGTAATGTCACTGTTCTGACACCTGAGATGGTGAATCTAAATTGGAAACGTTGAAAAGCATGTGGAATGTGTAGAAAAATTAGGTATTTTTCAGGGTATTTGGTTTATTTATAATTGCACTGAAGTGGTAGATCCAAATATGGCCAAAAGTTTGTGGACACCTGACCATCACACCCACACGTGGTTGGAAGCATACAGAAAGTCTTTGTATGCTGTAGCATTACAGTTTCCCTTCACTGGAACATTCTCCGGGTTTGGACAAGGTCGTACTGCTACCCCCTGTGCACAAAGCGAGCTTCATGAAGACATGGTGTGTGAAGAATGGAGTGGACAAACTCGAGTGTCCTGCACAGAGCCCTGACCTCAACCCCACTGAACACCTTCAGAATGAACTGGAACTGAATGAACACAAATCCCCACAGCCACGCTCCAAAATCTAGTGGAAAGCCTTCCCAGAAGAGTGGCGCTTATTATAACAGCAAAGGGGCACTAAATCTGCCATATAGTTTATTAAAGGTGTTCATAACCCTGATACTTTAATATAGTCCTTCTTTATGCCATCATGATTTGCAGATTAACAGTAGGCCTACTCCAGATTCTGATCAAAGTTGGCTTAAGAGTTTATATCATGTGGAAATCAGAGGTTCACCCCCATAGCACTTATGCTATCCATTATTTGGGATACATAGTAATTATAATAATAATAATAATACCTATTGAACATTTGAATAATCATAATTATAATAATAATTTATTAGAGATATATTATATACACTGAATTTGTCATTTACTTTAGACATATGAGGTAAATTGACTTTATATAATCTACACAGTGGAGCTGGTTCACAGTGATTTGACGGAGGAGTTTGAAACCAGGATTGAATTGAAATCAGTTGCTCCAATCTGGCAACCCGTGTGGAGTGAGTGAGGGAGAAAGCAGGAGAAATGTGAAAAATCCGCGTCTCGGTGTTTGATGGCGCGCGGAGGCCTGCGAGCGGCGGAGTGAAGCGCTGGCGGATCAGCAGCATGGTAAACAAACCCAGCTTTTTCTTCCTGCTCATGACGCGTCCTTTATTCCCATCCGCTGACTTGAGCACAGCCATGAAAGCGGCTGCAGTTTGTGCACTTTGAGCTCTGAGGCTGAGCATTTCTCCGCCAATGTTTTGCGCTTTAACTAAAGTTTGAGTCGCAAGAAAAGCTTTTGAGGAACGCAGCTGGATTCACGAGCTTCAGTTCTGCACACGAAGAGTTAAATTTCCCTCAGGTCGTGACTGGAGCCGTTTGGTGTGCATGTGCAGATGGATTGCAAATAAAATGTTATTTGAAGTGCCTGCAAGGCGAGGGTTTGGTATTGGGGGATTTTTAGTATGATTGTTTTTTTCAGGCACGGTTTCAGGATTGTGTTTTAGTGAACAAGTGCAGTGCACATGAGTCTGCCTTTGGACTTGATGGCCTTAAACCAGGTTTACTGTGTTTCTCCTTCTGCATGTGTGGAAAAAAGTTTCAAACTTTGCAGAATTTATGAATATGTGAATGCAGGAGTGTTGCACTTGGGTATCTGTCTTCCATGGATGGCATGTTTAATTGCAGAGAGCGATCCAGCCACTGTGGCATTACCAAAAAACTCTACATTTGTGTGTAATTTCTCTCACTGCTTCAGCATCCTCACATCTCCGTTTGGTAAGGCATGATTCATATAAATGCAGCTGCATATTAATGTGGCTCTTTCTCCTTCCCAGCTGAATTGCATCCCTGACCTTTGACCCCTAAGGACAACACCCTTCAACTTTTCAGGCAGTGGTACTTCCTGTTAAATTAGCTACATTTGTTAATCGGCACACAAATCTGTGTTATGCAGTCTAATAAGTCATTTTTGTTATGTACTGTGATCTTCCTGATCTATATCAGATGTGCCAGATGTTTCACTGCATTACTCACAATTCATGCGAACCAACAAAAGCAAACATTTTGGATCAGACTATTTCTCGCCATCGTTTAACCATTAACATCAAAACCAGTTGGGCTTTAACACAGTGCAAGGAACAGGATGATATTTTTCAGCCCTGATAGTTAACTGGCAGNTCAGTCAGAGTGAAGGAGGTGTGGCCTCTGTACCTGTCAGTCAAAGTGAAGGAGGTGTGGCCTCTGTGTCTCATTACCAGCAAAGGAGGTATGGCCTCAGCTTCTGTACCTTTCAGTCAGAGTGGAGGAGGTGTGGCCTCTGTACCTGTCAGTCAAAGTAAAGGAGGTGTGGCCTCTGTATCTGTCAGTCAAAGTGAAGGAGGTGTGGCCTCTGTATCTGTCAGTCAAAGTGAAGGAGGTGTGGCCTCTGTACCTGTCAGTCAAAGTGAAGGAGGTGTGGCCTCTGCACCATCTCAGACAAGTTTTATACATTTCAGACAAACACAAATGCTTTTAAGGAGCACATTTATTCATCTGTTCTTTAAAATTTTTTCTGTGAACAAATTTAGAGCACAGCTTTATTATCTGACTCCTCCCTGCTGTACTCATGGTTTCATTGAGCATGAAGATAACTCTATCATCCTCTCTTTTGTTCCTGACTGTAAAAATGATATTTCACCTAAACTCCCTGACTCCGGTGGCCCCAGTGGCTTAACGGATTAATCTCTTCACGGAACACGTGTAAGTTTGCGTAGAGAACATCTCCAGTGTAGCGCAAAAGGACCAGCGGAAATAAGAGCTTTAAGAGCTGTTATCACTCTTAATCAGAGAGCAGAGAGACAGCAGGGGAGAATAATAGCCAAACATCTCCAGCAATGTCATACTTCATTATCAGCGCAGTCGAACAGCAGCGTGCCTGCGAGGAGTCAGCGAGCAGCGCCGTGATCGTGTTTAATTAAAAGCCATCGCAGTGAACTGAAGGGAGCTGAATGGGGAGTTGTTAACGAATCAGCGGAGGACAGAAAGGAAGCTTAGCAGCTGAGGAACTTATCATGTTACAGAGGAACCGCAGAGTGTCCTGAAGCTGTCAGAAAACTCTCAGAAGTTACAGCTTTACCTGTTACAGAGCACTGACACTGGAGACTCCTTCAATTAACTGCGTAATGTAATAAAGCATAATAACTTTCTAGGTCGTTTGTTATTATGCTCATTTGAGTCTATTGAAAAATAGGCTACAATACTAGAAAGTGCATGAGTGGTAAAAGCAGAGGATAATAAGCTGGTTAAGTGTGTGTTTTATACCCGCTCTCAATCCAGTCGGAGTGATTTCTTCTTATCTTGAGTGACTGTCAGGCTGGAAGTGTCAGGTGCCGGGAGGAGGGAATATGTGAGATTACGAAGCTGCCGGATGCTACGAGGTGTCGTAAATCCCGGCTTGATCAGGGCAGATGAAGGGATGAGGAGGTGACGAGGCTTAAAGGGCTGAAGCCTCACTTCATTCTGGTCATTAGGTAGTGTAGACCTCATCATCCGGGCCCGGATTCATCATCTTTCTCTCTGTCTGTCACTCCACCCAGCACACACCCTCACTTCCTGTCTGTCTGACAGACTGCTAGCTGGGAGAGGTCGTGGCGGTGTGGAACTGTAATGAGACACATAGGAATCCCAAATTCTGATGATTGAAACGAAGGGTTCGTATTAGAGTTTAGAGTAGCAAGGAGCAGTCTTTTATACAGCAAAAGAAAGATTTAGTTTGAGAAGAACGTTGTACTTTGCTGTTGAAATCTAAAATGACTCATTGAACTACAGTTAAATGTAACTATAAATGGATAAGATGGACCAATAAGAATCTATAACGAAGTTTGTACTAAAAAAAATAGAGTGCCTAAGACCCTCTCTCCCTCTCTCTCTCTCTCTCTCTCTCTCTCTCTCTCTCCCTCTCTCTCCCTCTCTCCCTCTCTCTCTCTCTCTCTCTCTCTCTCTCTCGGTGTCTCCGCATGCGTCTGTCTCGCTGTCGTCCTGCTTGTAATGTTTACACAGTACTTGCAAATCCGAGAAGCTGTCTCATTGTTCTGCCAGTGTTTGTTAACTTGCAACCGTTAAGCTGTTTTCCAACTTTAAAGCATCAAAAAGCAACCGTTTAAGGAGTGTGTGTGTGTGTGTGTGTGTGTGTGTGTGTATAGGGGGAGGGAAAGTGTGGGAGTATTAGATGGTTATAGGGAGGACCTCTGTTTTCCTAAACTGAAAAATATTTGTGAGAATCACTTAAGGGAAAGGGCGGACAATATTTAGATCATTGCTCACACACACACACACACACACACACACACACACACACACACACACACGTTTGGCTTACTGTCCTTGTGAGGACCTTCTATTGACATAATTATTAATGCAGCTAATTAATAGCTTAAACCCAGTAAGCAAGATCTTCCTTTTTTTCTTTCTAGAAAGATCTTAAAGAAGATGTAAACACTGTAGATGTACGCGCCGCTCATCGTCAGGACGCCTGTGTTATTTCTTTACTTAAATATTTTCCTGATACGCCAAGTATCCAGGTAAACATGGCCGCAGCAAGGCGATGCATCACCGAGTAAACGCGGCAACGGAAAGTGCCGATGAGTCGCATTCTCTGGCTCTCGGGGCGCAGCGCGAAATGCTGACTGTCTGCTAAAAATAACCGAGCCATCGAACACCTCTTTCGATCCGCTCCTCGCTACGGCACACGCCAGCTGAGCGAGCGTTTTATACGCTGCCTTCTAGCACCGCACACACAACACACACACACACACACACACATTCACAAACATCACCCTAACAGTCCACAGCAGTATCCAAATGATGAGCCTTTTCTCATAACTGCAGTTGTAATTATAACGACTCATCCCCGTCTAATCATCCCGAACATCCCGAACACACACACAGAACAGCTTTTCTTCCCCCGGGGAGTTTTCCCTCGCCCGCTGGTTCTGCTCGTCAGGGATCTAAATCGACACCCGGATCTCTGCAATAGCCGTAAAACGAAACTCTTCCGTCCGACAGCGTCGAGCTTGTAGAGATTCGAGCCGAGCCGTAGCCTTTCTGGCTCCCAGAGACGAAGCAGCAGCTTTGTCCTGCTTTTATTTACAGAAACCGCGTTTAAAAAAAAAAAAGCCGTATGAGTTTCAATAGGCCGGTAACAGGCTCGTATCATTACGCAGTCATTACAGCGCGTTTATCTGCTGCTGTTATCTTAAGACATTGTAATCATAATGGCCCTGTCACTGCAGAATAACCAATCCTTTCAGATTATGCAAATCCAGCCCACGCCCCCTAAATAAGAGAGCAAAGAAACACAAACAAACCCGAGCTACTGGGGCTAACGGGCGTGTGTCCAT
>CM074972.1:10386982-10400722 GCA_037577455.1 Pangasius macronema
GCCAGCTGTCTGACCCCAGATAACACACACACACACACACACACACACACACACACACACACACACACACACACACACACACACACAGGTTAAGACCGTACCCGAACTCCTTACTTTCACTAGTCAGTAATTTGTAGGATTTCATACTTCAGAATAATAAATCAAAGGATAAGTTAGAGGAAGTGACCTCATTTCGACGAGGTTTAATCTCACGCATATTTTTGAACACAGGAAATCCAGTGCACAGATATTACTACACAGATTAAATAACTCGGCCCCATCCCATGCACCCAACTCAACCCTGACGTTATAACTCCACAGTGTCACGAACCATTTCATTCTAGCGCAGATTACACAAACAAGCGCTTTTTTTTTTTCCCACCCCAATCCCCAATCCCCAATCCCAGATCACATTAAAGACAGTCGTCCGATTCAGTCCAATTTCTCCAAATGAAAATGGAGCACCAGGCCCTTGCCCTTGCGCTTGAGCTTGAGCTCGAGCTCGCTGTGCATGCGTAGCGTTAATGGCCGTGTTATCCAAACATTACACCAACATCTGTGCTGCTCTCTCATTGTTTGTCTACTCGCACCCTGTCATCAGAACAGTGTTGTCTCAGCGCTGGAGGAAATTTCTCTCTGATTGTTGCGCCAGCTCGAAAGCTCTGCACTGCCACAGAATGGATTCCTCATCTTCTCGATCCCTTACTGTTATTAGATATGACATGTTCTTATTGCTTATTGATTATTCCTCCTGCTGGGCAAGTACTAAATAAACTCGAATAACCAAGGCGCAAAATTTGCCCGTCCCAGACGCCCCGGGTGCTGATCTGTCCACCCTTGGTGTTCAGTTCCGTTTGTTTTAGTCACACGCTTGCAGTGTTCTCACAGCTAGATGTTACCTCAGCGCTTTCCGAAGGCTGCTTCAGCATTTCCACCCAAGCCCTTTATACAGGTGTATGGATTCATGCATTCTTTATTCGTCTATAGATTGCCTGGACCCAGGAACATCGATAGGTCAGCCTCGCTGGCGTTTAGCATCAAGTGTAGCATCAAGGTACGAGGAAAAGCTTCGTCACGTGCACGCGCTTAGTAAAACTAAGCCTGAATCATCCAAAATGACCTCCAGCACACAGACGGAGAAAGATGAGAGCTATTCTTAGGTTCTGGGTTTTCTAATAGAGGGTATTATCCAGTGTCTAATGAGAACCGAAAGAGACCCAAGAGACAAAGAACGCTGATACCCATCAGACACGGAGCGCCATTAGAGACTGGGGAAGGGTATTGTGCGAGAGCAGAGAATGAAGAATGGACACACACACACACACACACACACACACACACATACACACACATGTGGGTGTGCACCCATTTCAATTTCATTGAACCACAAGCCATGCATTGTTTTGTTTTTTTTTGTTAAGCATCAGCATTAAGTAACCCTTTGTCCCTCTCAGACATGCGTACACACGCGTTTCATTATGTCCTCTCTATCACAGCCATCTCTACCATCTCCTCGGCGACAGCCTAAATTAGGAACGCCATACGGCATACCGGGCGTGACCGAGAATAAGCTAGGGCACGGCGTACCGGGAATCCGAGTCGGAAGGAAATCGGGATCATTCTCGGAAAAGCAAATGGCTTCAAAGTGATGCAACATGGACTCACTCTGTGCGAGACAAAGTGACACAATGCCACTTTTTCCCTGTAGGAACAGTTTCAGCGCTAACGCTAATTAGGATTTCGCTCCAGACGCGACGTCATCAGCGTCCGAGTGGACCGCAATGCCTCGGAGTTCGTCTGATGTACGATAGCACTTTGTATTAAGTCGGCTAATACAGTGACACGGTGCCCACTTCCTGTTCTGGAGAGCGTGTAGAAGTCAGACGTTTGGGTCTAGGTGCCAGCGCACTAATAATGCATGCTTATGTATGTTTGTTTTTTTTCTTCCCCCTGTCTAATCCTATATTACCTCTCTCTTTCTCTTTGCCCTACATACCCATCCACTCCAGCCGTCTTCTGGGGAGATATCGCCTTGGATGAAGAGGATCTGAAAATGTTTCAGGTGGACAGGACGATAGACCTCGCTCGACACCAACACGTGAGGCAAGGGCACACGTCGGGTAAGATGTGTTTGACTGTGTTTGAGCGCTCACATGCGTGTTTGTGTATTCTAGACTCGTGCGTATGGTACGATATATCGAGCTGGAAGACAGCCAGAAGATAGGAAAGGATTAGCGGGCTTGAGTAAGATGATATTTAGTTGATTACAGGTTTGGAGGAGTTGATCTCGGTGGAGTTTGAGGGCCTAGGCGATTAGAGTTGATAAATGCCACTTCAGCAGCATCAGCAAACCATCTGTGTGTGCGTGTACGTGAGAGTTGTGTGTGCGTGTGTGTGTCAGTGTGTTTGCACAGATATGATGTGTGTGTGCGCACAGACTTGCGATGAGACTTTGTCTGGAATAATATCCTCCCTCTCGTTCTGCATAATTCACCTGACAACTTCAGTGGCTATTGCCAAAACGTGCATACGTGTGTGTGTGTGTGTGTGTGTGTGTGTGTGTGTGTGTTGTGGGACGATCCTTGATGATAGGCGCATTAAGTGTCAGGATAACGCTCACAGCACACGAAAAACGACGCACCAGGACGGACATGACTGGCACAGAGCACGACGTTTTAATGAGACGCTCATATAGACGACATTAACGCATGCAGCTTTGCTAGTGCCAAAGTGCAGAGGGGTAAATGTGTGTGTGAGGGAGTGCGAGCGCGTATGCGTGCGTATGCGTGTGTATGCGCATATCCCTGAGCTCAGCCTTTTCCTGCGCCTCCGACTCGGCCAGTTTTGTTTGTTCCTGATTTTCCTGTCCACTTCGACATTCCCGGAGAGAGAGAATTAGAGAGCGAGAGAGGGTTGCAGAAAGCGAGGGAACGACCAAGAGTGTGTATGTGAGAGGAAAGAGCGGAAGAATGAATAAGTGGGTTAGAAAAACGAATAAGAGACAAAAGCAGATGATGGAGTGATGACAGTGGAGGTCTTATAAGAGCAATGAAACGGTAAAGATGGTGGGGGGGAGGGGTTTGAGTGAGGTGTGAAGACGCTAAAGCGCACACACTCACTCACATACACACACACACACACACACACACACACACACACACACACGAACTCTGTGGAATTTCACACCTTCCTGTCACACTTGGGCAGGAAGAGCTGCATTCATAAAGCTGATCTAACGCTGTAATAATGTCCCATCTATAACGTGCGGAATTAGGATTCCTCTCCATGTGCACTTTACACTTGCATTTTCTTCCCTCGTCTGTCTCGGGCAGGTGGCGCAGAAGAGCACGACTCCACCAAAAAGCGAGGACAGCTATACCTCCTGCTAGAGAGAATACGACGACTAGGTCTCGGTAAGTTCACCTCTGTGCGCGTCCACCTTTCCGCTTCCCTCTCCTCCGTGTTTCGACCTTTACCGAGTCGCATCTCGAGCGTATTTATAGTTCGAGGTGTTTGATTTTAATATCCGCTGATCCCTTAAACTTCAGAAGCAGCCACCATGGCATTTAGACACGAAGAGTTTGATCACACGGAGAAAGAGCCTTGGGAAGCGGGACAGGTTATCCACTCCCACTCACCTGCCGTGGATATGAGAACAAATTCACGTGAACCCTGCCAATAATGCACTTCTGATCGTGAACGTGTGGATATCAGTGTCCTGGATATAAACGGAATGAACGTGAACAGGAGACACACTATTATCAGCATGCCTTACATTCACTCATCCTTAGTAACTGCCTGGTCAGGGTCACGGTGGTTTAAATTAGGCTAACTACGTTCGTTAAAAGATGTCACAAGCACGTCTCCGGTTCCGATTACGAACTGCGGCGATGTAGCTGAGGCCGAGGAACTCTCCGAGCCTAACAGATCTACTTATGAGGGATAGTGATAGGGTTTAATTAAAGAGAGTTTAGGTTAGGCCACGCCCACTTATACAGATACAGATACATGTAGTGGCATTACATTACACCGCCAGCGGGTATAAAAGATGTAATATTTTATTAATAATGCGTACATGTTTGCTTTCTTTGTGCAGAACCGGCTAAGAACTCGAGTAAGGAGGCGAGCTCGCGCGCTGGCTCAGTGGGCAGCGGGGAGAGAGAGAGAAGGGTGAGAGCGGGTAAACCCCGTGTCCCTCGCGCCGCCACTTCCAGAGCAGAGCGAATCTGGCCTGGAGGTGTCATCCCTTACGTCATAACAGGCAACTTCACTGGTGAGTGACCTGCGTGTGTCTGCGTGTCCAGTGTGTGTGTGTGTGTGTGTGTGTGTGTGCACCTGTGTTTCTGCAGCCTTCAGCATGACCTCAAGTGTTTTATTCCCTAACAATCATTATCCGGATGTTTCGATCAAATGTGCATTGCAGTATTCAGCTCTACGTTGCAGCTCTTTATATCTTCCGCTGTTAAAATGAATGTATGTGAAATGTGTGTGTTCTGAAACCGTGTGTGTGTGTGTGAGTGTGTTCATGCAGGCATGCACAGAGGTGTCTATGCTTGTTAGTTTTAGGTATTTAATACTTATATGAAAAGGTAAAACACTGTATGCATGGTTTTATGTTTCATGTAAGTACCACGTGTGTGTGTGTGTGTGTGTGTGTGTGTGTGTTGGTGTGGTTCTCAGGCAGTCAAAGAGCGATGTTCAAGCAGGCCATGAGACACTGGGAGAAACAGACCTGCGTGACCTTCGTCGAGAAAACAGATGAAGAGAGCTACATCGTCTTCACATACCGGCCCTGCGGGTGAGACCTCGCGAATGAGCGTGCCTGTGTGTGTGTGTGTGTGAGGTCATACGCTGTAATGTAACACAGTATAACGCTTTATAAAGCCTAAGACAAAGTACACAAGCAAATCATTTGATGAACGCTTTCCTGTGGGACTCATTTCAAAGGTTCGGCCTGCCGGATGATTTGTAGCCGACACGGTCTGTCGATTCGATCGGCTTTCGTGGGGTTAGTAAATGACACCATTGTTTGTATTGGGGCCCACGCTGAAAACAAACACAGTCGATTTAGAGGCACGCTTGGACCTCTCAATAGAAAGAAAAGAGCAAACGGATGGAGAGAGAGAAAGAGAGAGAGAGAGGGGTTGAAAGAGAAAGTGGCACGCTCTGAAGTAAATGTATAGTATGTAGGTTTGGGATAATCGGATGCTCACTTGTTTGATATTCCTTCACTTCAGGTAATAACTCAAATGAGATTCGCTGCAGTTTTAGACACACACACACACACACACACACACACACACACACACACACACACACACACACACACACACTTTTACTCTCTTACTCATTCACCTCTCATTGTTATGTGGGCATCCTGTAGTGTGTGTGTTTTTAAAACAAAGCAGTGTGTGTGTGTGTGTGTGTGTGTGTGTCAGAGGAGACGACTTTACTACAGTCAGCTCACTTTTCCTTCCTGCCTCGTTACCACGCCGAGCAGGCCGGCCATTGTTCTGCGGAATGGCATCTAACGAGCCGGCGTGATAATGAGAGAGAGAAAGAGAGGGAGAGAAGAAAAATAAGGAGAGATGAGAGTTAGAAAAGCAGCACTAAATCAAGATCTGTCCATCACAGCAGTAGTCTAAAATATAGTCTGTATGCACCGTAGGAACACCTGTACCTCAGGTGATTCATGCAACTACCCAATCAGCCAATCATGTGGGAGCGGTGTAATGCATAAAATCCCGCAAGAGCTCCAGTTACTAATCACAGCAAAGATCAGAGCAGGGACGGGGGCGGAACGTGATCTCGGGAACTTCGAGAGTCACACCATGGCATGGTTGTTGGTGCCAGACTGGTGCCACAAGTTCATTTTAAACACCAATTTTGATTGATTGATCTTTTTCCAAGGTGCAGCTATCCAGTTTCAGTGAACATGTAATCCTTCTTGGCAAGTAGCATTCAGAGAAATATGCCTTATCATTGAGATATTTGTGTGATTAGTGAGTCCTGGTATGAGAAAACACCTCGAACTGGGAGTTGGCTGAGAAAGTATTAAAAAACGAAAACATTTAGAATAGTCAGGTGCCCATCAGACTTCAGCGTGTGTTTGCTGTTGTGTAATTGCAGTATGGATGAAGGATTGGTCACACATAGTGCCAGTGATGTGCCAGTGGATGACTGTGTGTGTGTGTGTGTGTATGAGTGCAGTACCTGCTGTGTTTATAGTGTATAATTCTTGTTAGTCATGATGAGGTACCTGCAAAGCTTTATCTTTTAGCTTGAGTTGTGTGCGAGAGCAAGAGTGTGTGTGTGTGTGTGTGTGTGTATGTGTGTGTGTGCACTGCGCTATCACTGGCAAAGAAATAAGGGCTTTAGGTGTTCTAATCCACAATATAAATAGAGTCCTGACTGAGATTACGACTGTGTGTATGCGTGTGTGTCCTAGCCATGCATAAGTACTGACTTTCAAGGTTTCACTCTATCGCCTGAGCTTTGACTTTACTATCCTGATCCTTCTCTGCACTGTCATGCAGTATTTTTTTTTGGAAAAGTGGAAAAATCTCAGTATAAGAGACCTGGAGACCTGGGTGGTACGTGCTGTGCAAAGTGAAGCCTGAAACAAGACGAGAGACAGAAGAAGAAACATACAAAGGGCCAAGTAGCGCAGGACAGAGATCAGGACTGAGTCATAGGCTGGGCTTAGGTCTTTAGAGGTCAACAGGGGAAGTAACAGGGCATGCAAGCAACACAGGGGAAGGAACAGAACCTGTGAAGAGTACTGAGAAGGAAACAGGACTTGTGAGCAATGCTGAGGAGTGATCATGACCTATGAGCAAGACTAGGGAGGGAACAGGAACTGTGAAGAACACTTGTAATGGAACAGCACCTGTGAGGAACACTGTGGGAGAGAACAGGACCTGTGACCAACATTGTGGCGGGACCAGGACCTTTGAGGAGCATTGGGGGAGGGAACCCATGAGCAACGCTGGGAAGAGAACAGGACCTGTGAGCAACCCTGAGAAGGAAAGAGGGTCAGTTAGTGACACCGGGAAGGGAACAGGACCTGTGAGGAACATTAGGGTGGGAACAGGACCTGTGAGTAACGCTTGGAAGGAAGCAGTCATGTGAGCAGAGCTGGTGAAGGAGCAGGAGCTGCGAGCAACAATAGGAAGGAAACAGGACCTGTTAGGAACACTGGGACACCTGATGGAAAGGTTAATAGAAATTATCTGGTGAAGAAATTGAGACAAGAGAAAGAGGGGCAGGAAAAGAGGCTGCACCTGAGGCAAGGGAAGGAACAGAGGCGGACACTGAGATTGGGGACAGTTCCCAGTCTGGATCTGCCACTGGGGTATTCTCTTGGGCTCGATTTGACCCTGGGAAAGGCTCAGTGAAAGGAGCTGGGCTAGATTTAGCTGATATGGGACAGGGGAACAGTCAGGAGCTGAGAAGTCAGATATGGATTGAGGTTGAAAGAGCAGTGGAGACAAAGACACAGTCAAGGACTGGAGCAGAAAGGAATGAGAAGCAGAGGCAGGATTGGCGAACAAGCTAGGACAGCGACCTTAACCTTTATCACTGAGCTGGACCGAGGCTGAATAAAGGGCTTGAGATGAGAGTCAGACACAATAGGAACACGAACAGTGACTGAAGCGAAGCTAAATATTTGAAAGTCATAAGCTGAGCCAGAAGCTTTAAGCAGAGTTCCTGGTAGAAGTAGCAGAATATAAATTCATGACTGGAGGCATGACAGAGGTTTTGGAGGCCCCAGCTAGTGGGAACTGCAGAATAATGTGTATGCTGGGACTGCTGGGTTACCTGCAGCTAGAGGGAACACACCACAAGAGACCCTACATTACCTGCCTTTAATAACACGTCTAAAGCTTTTGAATGGGTTCATCAGCCAGGCTGGATTCACTCGCTGGGACAGCAGGCTGCAGAGCAGGGTCCTCAGAGTCTCCCAGCCATTGCAAAGGACGACAGTGACATAGGCTTTTTCACAATTTGCTACAGAGTGGAAGGGCTCAGGCAGACGAGCACCAAAAGCAGCAGCTTGAGGTAGCAGGAAATTACTTACAAACCCAATAACTGGGAAATAGAAGAGGATTCCATGGTAATATGACTCAGGATTTCATAAGAACATAGAAGACTCCGCCAAGACAATTGGAAAACAAAGCATCATACAGTATATACTGACCTGGACGCTAAGAAGTGATTGTCGTGAAAAGACACCGAGTGACATTCTATAATATGTGTTTCTCCGGAGTATTCGCAGAAGCCATGCTGATTATAGTAATCAGCTTTGTGGGCTTGTACTACCAAACTATAATTATAACATCACCAAGACATCCAAATTACCCACAAGGTGCCAGATATTGTAACCCTCTTAATACCGGGTTATGAACTGATTAGCCGTGTTGGCAAACACATGCATTTATACACGTACACATTACAGGCTGTCAGACGCTCTGTATAAGTAATACCAGTAACTACACCAAATGTCAAGTACGGTAAGTCATCTGTGTGTGGTGTGTGTGTGTGTGTGTAACATATAGTATGTGTGGAATGAGGTACTTGGGTTCTGTCATTGATTTGTTTCCTATAATAGCATGCCCCAAGTGCGTTAATCTTACTTAATGCACGCTGTCACCGTATACTACCCCATTGTCCTATATATATATAAGCCAAAAGAATAATATTGAAATAAATTCCCCTGGGAATTTAAGTACTCAAGCTATCCAAATAACGAAAATGAAGTTCCATTTTAATGTCTACATTTCAAATGGGCACTTTTTAAAATGTCGCCTTATGCCTGGACGATAAGCAGGAAGTTCCACAAGGCGTTCCAGTTAAAATCTATATCCGAAGAGGCACGTTAAACTTTAATTAATGAATGACTTAATTATCATCCATTTTCATGTCGCAGATGCTGTTCCTACGTGGGTCGTCGTGGCAACGGGCCTCAGGCCATCTCCATTGGGAAAAACTGTGACAAGTTTGGCATCGTGGTTCATGAGCTGGGTCATGTGATCGGATTCTGGCACGAGCACACACGGCCCGATCGCGACGATCACGTGACCATCATTCGAGACAACATTCAGCCCGGTACTGCCTTACCCATTTGCTTTATTTTATGTCGTCTGTAAATGGACAGGAAAGCAAAATCGCGTAACCAGAACTTGTCTTTGTGTGTGTGTGTGTGTGTGTGTGTGTGTGTGTTCACGTGCAGGTCAGGAATACAACTTTCTAAAGATGGAGCCCGGTGAAGTGAACTCTCTTGGCGAGCCGTACGACTTCGACAGCATCATGCATTATGCCAGAAACACTTTCTCCAGGCGAGACATACACACACACTTAGGAAAAACGAGCTCTCAGTGTTACTCTCTGCCCTGAGCACCGCAGAATCAACATTCGCTCTACCTTTCAGGGGCATGTTTTTGGACACCATCCTCCCCTCTCGCGATGAGAACGGCGTCCGGCCCGCCATCGGCCAGAGAACCCGGCTCAGCAAAGGAGACATTTCACAAGCCAAGAAGCTCTACAGGTGTCCAGGTAACCTGACTGAGGCGTGCACTTCACGTGTGTGCTCTCACGTGCTTCTACGTTAGATTTTCGGGGAATAATCCATTTCCGAGTGGCAACAGCATCCCTGCTTCACGTCGGCCCTCATCACGCCATCCTCTCTTTGATTATTTTCCAAACGTTTTATGTTTTATTCCTTATGTATGATTTGTGTCGCATCACTTTTACATAATGGAGTGAACAAGATCCATTTTTCGACATGAAAGCACATATAACATATTAATCATTGTTATGCTGAGCTACGCCACAAATCACTATATAAGTGGCGATATGAGTACGATGACAGTGTGTGTGTGTGTGTGTGTGGTCGACATTTCATTCTTTATTCTATTCACTAACGAAGCAGCTGATTTGAACGTGTTCTCCGTCCATGACTGATGTATTGTCTGAGGTGACACTAATTACTGTACACAAGTCTCTCTCTCTCTCTCTCTCTCTCTCTCTCAAGCAGGAGCTGATTAATGAAGAGTAAACCCCAGTTTAGGCATTCCTCTTACCCTCACGGCCCGATTGCAGACTGCGACGCTTAAACGCTCCAGTTCAAACCCGCGCTTTAATTACGACCATGTCGTTTAAGCACAAGAGCACACACACACACACATGCGCTTACTGTTATTTTCACCGCCAGCAGCATTCTGAGCGGAGAGGCAGCGGTTGATTTTTGCCTCTGCCTTTTCATTTGAGTTCTTTTGCGTGTAACGGACACCTAAAGACACTTTCACACACATATATATATATATATATATAATCAGTGGCTAATTAACTAGGAAGAAACTGGCTTAATAAGGTTTCATTATTTGTCGCTGGCTCTTTTATGTGTGTGTGTGTGTGTGTGTGTGTGCAGAGCTGATCATTCAACAGCACTGTGATATAAGTCAGCATAACACATGGAGCCATATTTGTAAAAAAAGAGGGTCAGGTTATAGTGAGGCACGCTAAAAGGAATGTGACAATATCAGGCTTACTCCATATCACATTTCCTCGTATTGTGAGACATCATATTGCCCAAATCCAATTCTATTTTCATTACGCTTTCCTCCTCTCGACCAGCATGCGGTGAGACGTTGCAGGACTCAGCGGGCAACTTTTCATCTCCCGGCTACCCGAACGGATACCCTTCATACACGCACTGCGTCTGGAGGATCTCGGTCACGCCCGGGGAGAAGGTAACACACAGCTCTATCGTGGCAACTCTTTCCTACTTCGACGGTCTCATAACTTCTACACACAGTTCACAATTTTTCACCTTTTTCAGATAGTGCTCAACTTCACCACCATGGACCTCTACAAGAGCAGCCTGTGCTGGTACGACTACATCGAGGTGCGGGACGGGTACTGGAGGAAAGCCCCTCTTCTAGGTACATCCTAGACTGGATGAATAACTCAAGAGTGTTTGTTGTTTATTGTTTCTAAAATATGAACGTCTCCGTGCGCGCAGGTCGTTTTTGCGGCGATAAGATTCCAGAAACGCTGATCTCCACCGACAGTCGGATGTGGATCGAGTTCCGCAGCAGCAGTAACTGGGTGGGAAAAGGCTTCTCGGCCGTATACGAAGGTGGGGCCCGCTTCTGCAGTGTGATTTTACTTCATAAGGACACACCGGACTTTTGGCTTAAAACATGAATTGATGTAAACCGAGCTTCCGTGTCTTTTCTGTAGCGGTTTGCGGCGGCGACGTCAACAAAGACTCGGGGCAGATTCAGTCTCCAAACTACCCAGATGACTACAGGCCCTCGAAGGAGTGTGTGTGGAGGATCACCGTGTCTGAGGGCTACAGCGTGGGCCTCAGCTTTCAGGCCTTTGAGGTACAGAGACAGAAGTTTTACATTTTCACACTGGAGGAATAAAACACTCCGGGGGGGTGGAGTTTTAGGAAAATAATCAGCGCCAGGGTGGCGTCACGTGGCCTGACGCGGAGTGGAGTTGCTTTCACTGCCATACTGCCAAAGAATGACATGCCATACTTTTGTTTTTTATCCATTTAAAGTTACAAAGGCGCAGAATGTCCACGAAGCCATGATCTATCAAATAATGACTTCATGCAAATTTGAATCTTTACATCCTCTTTTTTTCCCTCTTTCCCCATTTTTACATTAGTTTCAGTCTTCCTCTGTCCTGCTACTCTTTGTGATCTCTCTCTCTCTCTCTCTCTCTCTCTCTCTCTCTCTGTCTCTCTCTCTCACTTTAATCAGATTAGGATTGTGCCTAGCCACTACAGTCAGATGTCCATGTGTGAAGTGTGTGTGATGTGTGTGTGCGTGTGTGTGTGTGTGCGTGTGTGTGTGTTGTGGAATGTTTGGAGCTGTATAGTTCTGGCCCTCTTGGGTCTGTAGGCCATAGAGGAAGGTGAAAGCTTTGAAAGTAAAAGGAAGTGTTCTCCTTTTTAATCACGACTGTTTAGGAATGTGTGTATGGATGTGTGTGTTAGTGTGTGTGAGAGAACGATGGACACACAAACAGGCACAGGATGGAACTTTTTTTTTAAAAAAAAACCTGCACACACTTACACACATTGCTCACTCTCTTGCACCCATATAGTCCAAGAGGAAAACACAGCACTAACCCAAAGACCTTGGCATACCAGTGAACACACACACACACACACACACACACACACACACACACACACGCGCGCATCTGGTACGAGAGATCCTGTTTTCATTGGAATGCTTTAAGGCTATAACAGCTAAGGTGCTACTATCATGATAATGTAAAGAACACACCATGTGTTTATGTTCCTGCGGGTGAATTCCTACGCCACTGATTGAGTGTATGTGTGAACATGTTCAGATTGCAGAGGATGTTTGTCTACGTGAGCTTTCGTGTCCTCCGTTTATCGACGTGTGTGTGTGTGTGTGTGTGTAGATCGAGAGGCATGATAGCTGTGCGTATGACTATCTGGAGGTGCGGGATGGCCTGTCTGAGAGCAGCCCACTGATTGGTCGATTCTGTGGCTATGACATCCCTGAAGACATCCGCTCCGCCTCCAACACGCTGTGGATGAAATTTGTTTCAGATGGAACTGTGAATAAGGCTGGCTTCGCTGCAAATTTCTTTAAAGGTGTCTCACACACACACACACACACACACACACACACACACACACACGAAATCCTTTATGCTTATTCTTGCAATACCTAGAAAGCACTTACATATGAAAGGCTCGATACATAAGAATAAAGTATAAAGTGACTCACTAACAAAACGTGTGTGTGTGTGTGTGTGTGTGTGTGTAGAGGAGGACGAGTGCATGAAGCCAGATAATGGTGGCTGTGAGCAGAGGTGTGTGAACACTTTGGGGAGCTTCAAGTGTGCGTGTGACCCTGGATACGAACTGGCCCCGGATAAAAAAAGTTGCGAAGGTATGAGAAATGAGAATGGGTGTGTGTGTGTGTGTGTGTGTGTGTGTGTGTGTGTGTGTGTGAGTGGAGGTGTGTGTGTGTGTGTGTGTCTGACCCAGACATGGCCAGCGGAATCTATGACCAATCCACCGGTNCTCTATATCTGTCTCTGTGATTAATTCTTGCTTCTCTGTTTCTTTCTCTCACTCTGTCTCACACACACACACACACACACACACACACACACCTTACAGCCAAACACACAAATATACATAATCCCATACCAGAGTGTTTCCTGACTGACGATGAGGCAAAGCGGGCACTCAGCGCAGAAGGGTAGAGATGTTTAGCGCCATGTTTTTTTTATCTTTTTATTTTTACATATGCTAAGGCACACTGAATGTTTAAGGTGCTATGTTCTACTTTTAGCTGCCTAATATAAGTCTGTCAGAACAACTGAGAATGAAAAGATCCCTAAATATAAATACGATATTATAGCATATACTTTATTTTCCATATTTTTATTACGTATAAATGTTCCGATTAAATAAAAGAAGTGTGCTAAGTACTGTTACATGTAAGTCGTTAAAACAGGCTCTTATTTCATGACACCATTACGTTATGCCAGGAGACGTCAGCTGGCGGACAGTGGACCCAGCAAAGTATTTCAGCTCGTCAGCTTTCGGTCAATCATACGTCAAGGCGTCTCATCAGACAGTAGCCTAGCAACTAGTAGCCTTCTTCTTCTTTCGGCTTTTCCCTTCAGGGGTCTCCACAGCGAATCATCACTCTCCACCTATCCCTATCTTCTGCA
>CM074972.1:10400822-10412916 GCA_037577455.1 Pangasius macronema
GGCCGCTCTCACCACTGTCTCGTTCACCTTCCCCTTGACTCTCGCTGATATTTTTCCATCACACAGAACTCCCGACATCTTTCTCAACCCATTCCAACCTAGCAACTAGTAGCCTAGAGATTGTAAATTGTCTGATTAGCTAACTGATCCACTGGCATGCATTTCTTCACCAAAGCCCATGGAGCTACTCAAAAGTGGTAACTGGAAGCGAAACAAAGCCTCTTCAAATGATATCGCAAATGATTATGCTTTAAAAGCTAACTGTTGTCCATCGAGTCATATTATTCGCTTATGTGGACTTTTGTAAGTCAGAAATTGTATGTAAGTTTATCTGGTTTATACCTTATGTGTTGAATGGGAAAGGACATTAGGGTGCTAGAAGGAACCTTTTCTTTTTTTCTTTCTTTTCTTTTAGCAACTCAGCATTCGCACAGTGACCTCACACACAATGCCACCACATCCGCCACATGTAAGCGCGATCGGAAATGCGCGACCGCACACGCGTCCCCATATAGCTCATGCGAACGTTTGTTTCTTGTGCCTCTAATTAGATCACACTGCCAGGCACCGTGTGTTGTGGTGACTCTGAAATAACACAGCAACCATCAGACATTCAGACCGCGTTTGTTTTTCCGGCAGACTTACAAGCGCGTCATTCATCTGCCACTCACGATGCCAAGCAGATGTTAACGATATCTGCGACTGTCTCTGTCTCCTGCTCTGTCGTAGCTGCGTGCGGAGGCCTGCTGTCCAAACTGAACGGCACCATCACCACCCCGGGCTGGCCGAAAGAATACCCGCCCAGCAAGAACTGCATCTGGCAGGTGGTGGCTCCCACGCAGTACCGCATATCCGTGCAGTTCGAAGCCTTCGAATTGGAGGGGAACGAGGTGAGAAAATTCATCAACACCTCTCTAACCAATCAGATTCGATCACTTCTCAGGGCTGTGGTATAAGTAAGAGTAACGCATAAACCCAGTGCGCACGTTGTTTCTAAAGGTGTGTAAGTACGACTTTGTGGAGGTGCGGAGCGGCCTCTCTTCCGACTCCAAGCTCCACGGGAAATACTGCGGCACGGACGTCCCCGAGGTCATCACTTCCCAGTACAACAACATGCGCATCGAGTTTAAGTCGGACAACACCGTCTCGAAGAAAGGCTTCAAAGCACACTTCTTTTCCGGTAAGCGAAGGTTCACACTCTGTCCTAGTGATAATGCAAAAAAAAACAACAAAAAAAAACGCAAAGTGCCTCCGTTGCAGATTTGGTTGACAAGTGTGTGTGTGTGTGTGTGTGGGGGTTTTGTGTGTGTGTGTGTGTTGGACTTGACTGAATTTCATCAGAAAAGCGCTTGAGCTCGGTCGTATAAACCAACTTTTGTGGTGTTGGTTATATAAACCATGTTCTGTTGTTTCGTGGTGTAGATTTCAGTTGTTTTTTGGGTTTCTTTTTTAAACGTTTTTTGGTCCGTCATCCTGTCTGGCTAACACTGTTCTCTCTCACAGGGTTGTGTCCTGAGAAATTAGTAGAATTTCAACAAAGCCTGGATTTACACATGCTAGCCATCTTCAAATGTACTGTGTGTGTGTGTGTGTGTGTTTGTGTGCGCTAGAGATTTAACCCAGCTTGAAATTTTGATCGCTGCCCAACTTCAGTACAGCATGAGAACATTCATGAGAACATTTCATTCAGCCAGCCGACCCAAAGTGACGAATATCGAGTCTGAAACTTAGTCCAAAACCAACACAAACCTCAACCACCAGCATGACTGGAGCGTTAAGCGCGTTGTTGTTTTGCGATGGCACGTTTCCTGTTCTTTAAGATTTCTACCTCAGGACTAGATGAAGCCCTACAGGTTCATTCTTCATATCGTGCACCAAAGAAAGATAAGAAAAGTAAGAAGCTCAGATGAGATGCTGCTTTACCTCATTTGCATATCCGTTCTCTTCATGTTGTGCAACGTCGACCTTGGTGCCAACAATGCGGGCGACTACAGCGTGCCAAGTTTCGAAAAATATTTGAGATAATAAAAAAATAATAGATTAGGCTGAAATTCGGGCCAGTTTGGCTGCGAGGAACTTGAAAGTGAAATCCAAGCTGAAAGAATATTTGTGAAACTATGTGTAAAATGACTAAATGATTTGAATGTAGCATTCTTCTGTAATGGTGTGTGTGTGTGTGTGTGTGTGTGTGTGTATGTGCTGTAATCCTGGGGGTATTCTCTTCCACAGATAAACCCGCAACCTGCAAAGCACGGATTTTTATATTTAAGTCGTGTCAGGACGTAGCTTCACGTCCTTCCGCTCGGAGGGCAGCCATAGGGCGGCTCTCAGGTATGGCCGCCTCTCCCACGGGGGCTTCTGGGGAACGGATTGGCCCTGGTCTAATCTGTCTCGCATATGAGGTGTTCTCCTTTGGCGGCAACAAATGCGCTTTCGACGCCATTTGTTGATCTAACGTCAGACTCTTATGAACAGACCAATCCATTCAAACGTTCATCCCGGCTTTCTTCTCACTAACAGCGGGTCTTGAATATGATGCTCCTTCTCCAAACGTTTAGATGAGTGAAATCGGTGTTTTTTGTTGCTAACAGTTGCAGGTTGAGTAGACCCTTCATGCTATAAAAAGGGGTGGGGGGGGGCTAATAGTCTGGGAGTTGGACTTGTAACCTGAAGGTGAACCTGAAGGTGGTGGGTTCGAGTCTCGGGTCCGGCAGGGATTGTAGGTGGGNCAAGGCACCGATCCCCCAACTGCTCCCCGGGCGCCGCAGCTAAAATGGCTGCCCACTGCTCCGGGTGTGTGTTCACTTGGATGGGTTAAATGCAGAGCACAAATTCCGAGTATGGGTCACCACACTACACTTCATTAAGGGTGTACAGAAGCACTTTTTAAGTGAATGAGCGAGAGAGAGATACAAAGGGATGCTGAGAAGCACAGAGAAGAGTGACGAGAGAGAGAGAGAGAGAGAGAGAGAGAGAGAGAGAGAGAATATGTTATTCAGTAGGTAAAATGAGAAAAGAGCTCAGTCATTGTCAGGAGTGTCAGATCTCCACTGGCCCAGCGCCATCAGGTTCAGGGTGGTCGCCATAGCCCTCCCACACACTCCTAATCCCCGTGTGTGTGTGTGTGTGAGACCAAGTGTGTCAGAGGTTTGAAAGCCAGTGGAGCATTTGCAATAATTCGATAAAGTCGAATTAGTCATGGTAACATATCACAAGGCAAAATGCAAGCCACGTGTGTCTGCAGGAAAATCCCGGAGCAGCCAGTCATCAGTTTTCAATCACTCCTGATCGAATCCGGATTATTTAGAGCTAAAGAAAGTTCGAAAGGGTGGACTGAAGAGTAGCCTAGGCGCCCGGGACGTTAACCCGAGCCCGTCTCACTTTCTTCCTCCTGAAGTGAATATCTTTCTTTCTTTTTTTTTTTACAGGATGAATGGATGCACATGTCGGCTATTTTCCTCCCGTTCCCTTCTTTCCATTTCTGCCTTTGCTTTGACCAAATTATTTGGTCTAACAAAGAAGCCTCAGGGTAGACGTGGGCTAACTGGACAATTCTTCTTCTTATAATTTTTTTTAATTACAGTCTGTCGTATTTATTTTATTTGCCGGGTGATGGATCTTCCTACACGCTTGTTTCCCCGACTGACTTGGCGTTCTGTTGTGTGTGTCAGACAAGGACGAGTGCTCAAAGGATAACGGCGGATGCCAGCACGAGTGCATCAACATCATCGGCAGCTACGTTTGCCAGTGTCGCAACGGCTTTATCCTGCACGAGAACAAGCATGACTGCAAGGAAGGTGCGCGTGCGCACACACACACACACACACACACACACACACACACACAGAAATACACAGTAGCAGGGTTGTTGTATTCCAGGTGTGGTCATTAAGAAGGCATCGGGTCTTTAGATTAAAGCTTTCCACTGTAGCATTCTGTGTGTGTGTGTGTGTGTGTGTGTGTGTGTGTGTGTGTGTGTGTGTGTGTGTGTGTGTGTGTGTTAGTCCACCACTGGCTGTAACGATCCTCCGCCTATCTCCGAAGCTCTGAGAGCACAGTTGACCGTCTTTAATATGGCTTTGTGGTTTGAAAAAGTATAAAGCAGTCTTTCTCCTACATGGATTGTGCTTGAGTGTGTGTATGTGTATGTGTGTGTGTGTGTGTGTGTGTGTGTGTTGTGTGTCTTTGAAAAGAAAAAAAAAAGACCTGGGAGAAGATGACATTAGAAAGACATTATCCTTTCAACTTGAGAGACAGGGAGTCAGGATGACTAGAAGACACACACACACACACACACACTTGAACATCTATTCAAGGGTATTTAATTAGATTTTAAACATCTGGACTGCCAGGAATCCGGACCCAGGACTCCTTAAGTTTATGTTTTTCACGTGCGTGTCTGAATCACGTATCAACACGTACAGTAGTAATGCTCAGACAGCGCCGCCGAATGCCCCGCTGCGATTGGCCAGAATGGATCCGGCGAAGGGTTTGATGAAAAATTTCCGTCGAGTCACAATAGGTTCCTTTTTTAAGGACAGCACACACAAGCGTATGATTCGATTAGTGACTAAGCTCTCCTTTAACCAGAGGGTGGAGTGACTTCTTTTCATGTGGACGTTTCAGCCTATTTCTGTTTAAAGACATACGGCCGAAACCTTTCCGCCCGCTTGACTCAGTTCTCCCGAGGGAGCGGTTTCTCCCGCAGCCATTAGCGTTCCTGAATCTCCCTCAGAGCGAAAAGGCTGATGTGGCTTCAAACGGAGCTTCAAGGGAAGGAGAAACTGGCTCTTCTCTTAAAGGTGCATCTCAGGTGACGGTGAACGAGCACTGACACCTGGGAACTGGGCCAGAGTTCACGAAACATTCTTCCCCTAATCCTCCGCAGAAGAATGTGTTGTGTGTGTGTGTGTGTGTTTTTTTCTTTACAGTTAGTGCAGACTCAGGCGTTTTCATGCTATAACACATTCTATAAATCTTCTTTCCTTTTTTTTTCCCACCTATATGCATTCACATGATTCATGACATTCCTCCGGTCTTCCTCACCCTCACCTTCTCCTTACGCTGTCTCTCTGATCCCGTAGCGGAGTGTGAGCACAAGATCCACAGCCCCACCGGCACCATAAGCAGCCCCAACTGGCCTGATAAGTACCCCAGCAGGAAGGAGTGTACCTGGGACATCACTGCCACGCCGGGCCACCGCGTCAAAATTGTGAGCGTCTCCGCCTGTAAAAGCATCGGCAGAACACACACACACACACACACACACACACCTTGAGCCTGCTTTGTCAGAACAATGCTACATTCCGATTGGTCAGAAGGTGTTCGTTGATCTTCGTACATAAGCTGCTCTCACTTCTTCCTGTCAAACTGTCTCACACACTCATACACACCTCTGCGCGTTAATGCGGTCTTATACCGACAGGCATGCAGTGACACATCCCCCACACACACACACACACACACACACACACATACTGTCCATCCCATATGATATGCACACATGCGTTATTATCATATCCGATTCCTGCCCTATCCCATGCCTCGAACGTATAAATCATCACCGAAGTGCATCTATTAACTTAACTTAATAAATTACACACTCCCCGAAGCAGCTGCTTCCTCTGGAGACTCTTCTGAAATATATTTTATGATTTTTAATATATACATGCGTCTATGCAGGAAAACCCTCTTGGCCAGGAGGGGGGGCGGGGTCAGCGCAGGCATCTTAACAGGTCCATCCGATCAAGCAGAGCCGTCAGGAGAGCTGCCGTGTGTGTGTTAAAGCGACTTTTAATGGCTCAGGAAAGAGAGATACACACACACGGGAGTGAACGATGAGAAGTCAGGTCGCAGGGCTACGCGAATCAGCCTGTGAAATGTTTACAAGCAGATTTAGACTCGTAGACTCCGCTGAGATAATATCGCTTACTAACCTTACTCCTCCTCTGTATCCTCTGCAGTCGTTCAACGAGTTTGAGATTGAGCAGCACCAGGAATGCGCCTACGATCACCTGGAGGCCTTCGACGGCGACTCGGACAAGGCACCCATTCTGAGCCGGCTCTGCGGCAGCAAGCTTCCCGAGCCCCTCGTCTCCACGGGCAACAGGATTTACCTGCGCTTCATCTCCGACGCCTCGGTACAGCGCAAGGGCTTCCACGCCACACACTCCACAGGTCAGCGCACGCGTGTGTGTGTGGGTGTGGGTGTGTGTGTGGGTGTGTGTGTGTGCTACAGTAGTGGATATATCTATATAACTATATTATTATTTCACTATAAGGTTTAAGAGCAACCTTTAGACAGAGAAGATACCACCTGCAGGACCACCATGATGCTTCAAGCTTTCCAACGCAGAGCGGTCACATGATTCAGTAGTTCAGTTCAGTTCCTGATTCAGTAGTTCTCAGTTATTTTAACATGGCGTTTAGATATCGAGGGATATCGAGGTAACTGGACGCTTCGACGGAGCTTTATCAGTTTAAAAGACTTTACGTCCAGCAGCGCTCTCTATTGGCCAAAGTAGCACATGACATCCCTAAACTAATGTTTGGTTAAAGTCAAAGCATTTCAGAATCACACCGGTCCTGACGGTAGGACTCCCAGTGTTAGGTAGCGAACAGAACTTCAAATAATATAGACTTGAATAATAAATGACAATATAACGTCGTGTGTTTGTGCGTGTAGAGTGTGGAGGCAGGCTGAGGGCCGATGCCAGGCAGAAGAACCTGTACTCTCACGCACAGTTCGGGGACAATAACTACCCGGGCCACACAGACTGCGAGTGGCTAATCGCAGCCGAGGCAGGTTACAGCATCGAGCTCACCTTCACCACCTTCGAGCTGGAGGAGGAAGCAGAGTGCGGATATGACTACATCGAGCTGTACGATGGGCACGACACGGCCGCACACAAGCTAGGACGCTTCTGTGGTTCAGGGGTGAGGACCGAAGCTGTGTGTGCGTGTGCGTGTGCGTGTGCGACAAAACATAACACAGATGAAAACCTAACACTCGAAACAGTATTCCAGCAACAGTGGCCATAATAACCTATAGCTGGAATCTTGTTGTTGAACATTTGATTGAGAACACACTTTGTGTTTTTACTTTATGAATCGGTTGTGTCTCTGTTTCTTCCTGTCTCCGTCTAGCCCCGCGAGGAACTGTATTCAGCCAGCGACGCCATGCTGATCCGCTTCCACAGCGACGACACCATCAGCAAGAAAGGCTTCCACATCCGCTACACAAGCACCAAGTTCCAGGAGGAGTTACACACGCACAAGTAACACACGCACACACACACACACACGCGCCTCCAGGACAAAGGGTGCCACAGACCGAAAAAGGAGTCAGGCACACAGATTCTCGAGAGTAAACTTACTCAAAGGCTTTCCTGCACTGGATTCGCCTCCGTGTTATCAGCCAATAGGAGTGCGCTGTTCATCAGACTCCTAGCTCCGCCCATCTTACCAACAGATTGACGCTCGGTCGGACCACGGCAGGCGGCCATTTGCAAACTCCTGTCTATACTATACACGCAAATACACAAAATAATATTCTAAAAAAACTGAAAAAGCTTCTCTTCATGAGAGAGAGAAGCTTGTTGTAGATGCTGCACATGAAAAGAGACAAAGTCTTAAAACAAAGTCATAATTTTACAAGTTAAGGACAACATGGGAAGTCTGCTTCTGAGCGACTAAGCTGCTGTTGCCACACTGTAACTTCAAATGTGTGCGCACTCGTCTGCATGTTTTCATTTCGGGATTTTTCGTAAAAAAAAAAAAAAAAGAAATCAAAAGAAATCTTTAATGTTATGACATCTGTGGCTGTTTACATGTAATGATATATAATTTATATATGAATGTAAGGAAGTATGCCGAGATAAAGAGCAACCTTAGAATCCCGATCTCATTAGTGCTACAGATGTTTTTCAACAGGCTTGTAAGATCGAACATCACGTTTTCAGTGTCGTTTCATTCTCATTAAGAACCTACAGCTCTCCTGTATAGACTCTTTTGTCTCGCAGTCACATGAAATTTGTCTTGTTTGTTTATGAGGGTGTACACGAGTGTTTTCCTTACAAAAGCTGTAAAGCCTTGTATGAAGTGTGCGTTACAGCTGTGAAAACCCCCATAATCCTGTGCGCTTACCATGCACTTAGCACAGAGGATGAGGAAGAGAGACTCTACCCAGCTGTGCGCTTAACTATTCATGCTCTCCAAACTAACTGTTCCAGTGTTGTTGGAGGGAAATGAACAGGTCACTGGGAGTCGACTCAGTCACAAGGAGTCGATTCAATCACAGGAAGTGGACTCAGTCACACGGAGTTTACTCAGTCACAGGGAGTCGATTCAGTCACAAGGAGTCGATTCAGTCACAAGGAGTCGACTCATTCACAGGAAATGGACTCAGTCACAGGGAGTCGATTCAGTCACAAGGAGTCGATTCAGTCACAAGGAGTCGATTCAGTCACAGGGAGTCGATTCAGTCACACGGAGTCGATTCAGTCACAAGGAGTTGACTCATTCACAAGGAGTCGACTCAATCACAGGAAGTTGATTCAGTCACACGGAGTTCACTCAGTCACAAGGAGTCGACTCAGTCACAAGGAGTCGACTCAATCACAGGAAGTGGACTCAGGCACAGGGAGTCGATTCAGTCACAGGGAGTCGATTCAGTCACAATGAGTCAATTCAGCAAGAAGGAGTCGATTCAGTCACACGGAGTTCACTCAGTCACAGGGAACCTTTCCTGGGACGATCAATGAGACACATTTTCCTGGGACTCCTGTTCATTTTGAGGTTTATTCTCCTGAAAACACACGAGGCAAGCGGACGGCGAGGCGAGGCGAGGCGATCGCTGTGGAAGGGAAATCCTAATGGTGCTACTCAGAGCTTCAGAACTACAGATCCTGTGAGGCAACGATCCAGACACTCGGTGTGCTCTGTTCATGATTTACAGGCAGCACGAAAGGAACGCTGCCACTTCAGCACACTCACATCACTGACAGCGCCACTACTGTGGACGAGCAACTATGGCCTTAGAACCAAAATGTATATTATTGCACATGTGGATGTTTATGTAGATAATGTTTGTTGTGTCATTGTTTTTTTTTTTTTTTTAATTATTAATGTATTTTATTTGATATTGACTTTAATGAACTTGAACAATCATCCTTAAAAAAAAAACTAAATCTGACCTAAAGTGTTTCCTTTCTCTCCAAATTCCAGTACAGATACACACACACACACACACACACACACACACACACACACACACACACACAAAATTTTAAAATGTTTCCGTTTGCAACAAGACACAATGGGTCTCATTTATCATTCTTTATCAATCTTTTATCAGTGTGAAACTGTGTTTCCAAGTCAAATCAAGTGCAGTGTACACACACACACACACACACACACACACACGCACACACACACACACTCTGACCTTGTCTCTTTTATAGGGTGCCATTTCTTTTGCCCTAATTGACCAGCTATTTGCCATAATTTATGGATTTGTTTTTTTATTATTGCTTTCTTGCAAATCATTAATATGAAACAACCGACAAGAAAAGTCAGTAAGTTCCTGTGTGTAGTTAAAATAAATAAGCATTTAAATTCGACAACTTATATAAACACACATAAAATTGCGGGAACTCGTCAGCAGTGGTGTGATTTGTATCCGATTGGTCGAGAATCTCCTTTTACACACGTTTCCATGAGCTCAGGAGCTCTCGTAGGATACAAACTGCTTTTTCACAAATGCTACACTCCTTTCTATAAAAGAACGATTTCCGAATAAACAAACGCGTTCATACCCAGCTTGATAAATCGAGGCCCATGGTGTATCTGCTAATGAGAAGTGTGTGAGAGTGTGTGTGCAACTCACACACACCTAAACCCCTGTGATATTTTCGGACTATTTCTGGTGTGGGTGTCTTCTTCATGTGCCAAGTTCCCACTTTGCCCTAATTCAGTTTATAGAATATGAAATCTGATTTTCTTCCCTCTCTGTATCTGCCTGAGAGAAAAGTCTCATCACCCTGCTGGTGATTAAACTGATGTCAGGTCAAAGATGTGCTTGTGTTATTTTCAGTCTTTTCAACTCGTGCATGGTTTTGTCCAGCTGACAGTGAGAGCTACGGAGGCCCGTAAGTGCAAAAGACATTTAACAAACCCAAAAACACAGAAACTCAGAAAAAAGCAAGAACACATCAGAAAAGCAGCAGAATATCAGATAGCACAACGACAAAACGAAAAACACAACAGTGAAACCAGAAATGCAAAAATGTAACAAGAAACGCAACAAATTCACAAAATGCAAACAACAAAACCGAAACCACAACAGTCACTCCGAAAAAACCCCCAAAAACAACAGTGCAAGAGAATATCAGGGAGAAAAATGAATAAAATACAGCAGGTCAGAAAACAAAATGAAAAAATACAACAGAAAATCAGAAAGTGCAAGAATAAAAGCAAAAACACAGCAGGAAATCCGAAAACACATCAAACTGAAAAATGCAACGGCAAATTCTGAAAAAAACAGGAAATAATAATAAAAAAAAAACAGTAAATCCGAAAACATAAACTGAAAAATGCAACAATGAATCAAAAAAAAAAAACACAGCAAATTTAAAAAAACCCAGCAAATTCGAAAACATAACAAACCAAAAAATGCAACAGCAAATTTAAAAAAAACAGCAAATCAGAAAACACAACAAAACCAAAAACGCAATAGGAACTTTGGAAAAGCCTCAGGTCCAATTTGGAAAAAAAAAAGCTGTAAAAATGCGGATTCTGAGAATCCGATCCTGTCGTCTGTTCCAAATGACATGTACAGGACACGTCCTGAGCACAGAAAGAACTGCTCTACAGGCTCAGCCTCACTGAAACAATCAGCTTCACATCCTAGTCGTCTGGCCACCAGCACAGGCACAGCAGAGCTTACAACTCCTCAACTCTTTCAGCCGAACACATTTGATAAAAACCGATGCAGGAGGACAAGCAACAAAAACCAGCGTGAAGGCTGTGGAAGGAAAAATAATAATAATAATAATAATAATAATAATAATAATAATATCGTCCATACACATTTGATCATTTGGTACGTCTGATATGTGAGATATGTTAAGGAGGTACAAACATTTGCATTTTCTCACCATTTGTATTTGCAGCTCCCAGAAAGTCTTCCTGATACACTCGATCTACAACGGTCACTTAAATCGTAAATAGTTGTGTGTGACTGTAAATAGCCACCAGGTGGCAGTACATACGCTGCAATATATGTGATATGTGCAGGCAGTCAGCTCCAGAATTATTGGCACCCTGAAAAAAAAAGACACATTCAAATCTGACATGCAAGCAATTGGAGAAAATTCAATTCTATTCTATTATTGTAAATAATAGCTTTTTGTCTCAAAAACAAAAATGACTGGCACCTACATACAGCTGGTCATTCTACTGAATCTCTTACCCATCAGTAGCTCAGAGGTAGGTCAGATGGTTGATCCTTATAGTACAGGGTCTTATAGGCACGAAACCATTATATTTAAATCAAGTGAGAAATCGAGACATGTTTCCAACACTATAAACCCAAACTGCACTTTTTGTTACCCAGCTCTTTCATTCGAACCACTTAAACATACGCTTCTGCTGTTGGTCACTTGGCCATCCCACAGCACACCAAATCCTTTGTATAAAAAAAGAAAAGAATGTGGCACAACCAAGACTTCACCAAAAGTGCAGGGCATTAGTCAGGGAAACAGCCAAGAGTTCAAGGGCAACGCTTAACACGATGCTGCCACCACCATGCTTCAGTGCAGGAAGGTGTTATCAGGGTGATAAGCAGTGTTGAGTGTTGGGGCCCCATATGGACGGCCTGAAGAACCGTGTGGTTTGCTGGGGATGGTGCCATCTGGAGGCTGTGGAGATGGTTTGGGGATCACATATGGGGAGCTGTACTGTGTTGTAATGGCTTGGGACTGCGATTGCTGTAGTGGCTTTGGGGCTGCGGTTGCCAGGAGCAGCTTCGTACTCAGGACTCCATCAGTGGACAGAGGATAGATTTTAACCAACCAGACTTCTTGCGGAAACTGTG
>CM074972.1:10425909-10445905 GCA_037577455.1 Pangasius macronema
CAGCAGATCGATTTCTTTACCGTTAACATTCTGCATGTAGTCCTGCAACACACACACACACACACACACACACACACATACACACAGAGAGAGAGAGAGAGAGAAAGAGAGAGAGGAACATTATACTACACTGTGTGTAATAAATTAATCTTTAGATTATATTTTGGAAAATTACAGACAAACACACTCATGCACAAATTGATATCAGAAGGAAGTGTGTGTGTGTATGTGTGTGTGTGTGTGTGTGTGTGTCTGTGTGTGCTACCTTGGTAGAATAAGTGTGTCTGTCTGTTGCACAAACTGGTGCAGGATGTGCCAGCGGACATCTCTTACACTTCTGAAGCACAGGCTTGAAACTCATGCTCTTTAAGCTAAAAGACACGGAGAGGAAAAGAAGAAGAGTGAATGAGAGAAAGCTATATATAAAGAAAGAAAACTTATACTGAACATTGTGAATAATATTATGGGGAATAGACCCAAGTTATGCATTAACTTATTTGAAGTGAGCTGTAAGTGTAGCGGAATGAGTGCTTGGTCAGCTTATCCTTTAAATCACGGGCATGTTTAAGTTGACAAGGCAAAATAGTGAATTAAAGACGTGATAAAACAGCCTACGTCCAGTGCACTCGTTATGACTTCATAACCTTCATGTTCATTATGTCGTGTGCACAATTTACTGTCGGGGCATGATATAAAAAAATCAATTGTAAAATAATACGAAGTGCTGGATCAAGTGCTATTTTTAAGTTGTTGTCTCTCTTGTTTTGTTTTGTTTATGTTGACCATCTGCGTTGTTTTGCTTTTGTTTAGTCTCCGCCCCTGTCCTGTCATTGGTACGTTTCCTGATTGTATCCAGCTCTTCTGTTTTTAGTCCTTAATTAGTCCGTCATTATACATTATATTATATATGTTTATCCTCATTGCGAAGTCTTGCCGATGTTATTGTGCATTAATGAGCCTCGGATTTCTTGTATTCTTAGTTTATCTATGTCTCGTTTGGACCCTCGTCTTTTTCCCCATGGTTTGTAGTACGGATATTACTCGTTTGATGCTATTTGACCTATGACGACGATTACCCTGAATAAACACCACGCTGAGGTTATGCACTTGCATCCTGCCTCTAATTGTACGTTACAAAAATAATGAGGGTGGAAGCCATTTTGTTCAATGAAATCAAATGTGCAGCAATTGATGTAATAATTACGACTAGATGTTTATGCATGCCATCATCTCATTTATGTATCACCATTTTAATCTTAAGCAGCTGCTTCACCTGAATATGAATATGAATATATTTCCCTGCTTAAATATTGACATTAGATACTTTGAATACAGATTTAAATGTGGATATATTTGGTTTGGATGATCATAATGTGCATGTAAATAGAGATTAGGATTCATGTAAACAGGTCATTCGGAGTCTGAAATGAAATACGTTCCCTTGTGCTGCAAGGTTAGTTCTGCTTGAATGAGGTTAAATAGAAGATGAAACGGCTGTCTCGTGGAACATTTTAATTCCAGCCTCTTTTTTTTTTTTCGCGTCAAGATGCGTCAGTCTACAGCAAAAGAGCGTGTGAAGCAAAGTGGAAGAGATGGCAGATAAAGAGTCCAACTTCTTTTTCATTTCACCCTCTCTTGTTCCTCCCCCATTCCCTTCTTTCATCAGATCATTAGCAGCCTCTTGTTACTGCCATGTTGTGCGCTCATACTCGGCACACTTCCTGTTGCTGTTTGTGCGGCCACAATTGCTGTTGACAACTGTTTAGGAGCAAACCAGGACAGTTTCCCTTCATTTTCACCTCAGTAAACACTAGCCTCATTGCATGAACTTGGTATATGTGTTAAAGTACCTCTAAATATACAAATCTGAACAACTGAAAATAATCTATTTTAAGGATTACATTTAATGCATCTAAAATGGCATAGGAATATATCTGCATATCTGTATCTACTCTTTACTATTTTAATGGCAATTTTACTGTACAAAGTACTGTATATGTGTAAGTATACTTGCTGGTCTTTGTATTAGAAAGTCTTCAGCTAATATTGTAACTAATGTCAGATTACATTACATTATTTACAGACTATATAAAGCCAGCTGAAACACTGTCAGTGCGAAGTCTTGCCAACTTCATATCATTTGTGAGCCTTGTATTCTGTTATTCCCATGTCTGCTAAACCCTTGCCTTGTTGTTTGACTATTCTTTGGATTTGCCTTTTGTTTTGTCTATTTGGGAATTTCTGTGTTTGACTATTTCCCTTGTTTTGACTAGTTTTGGATTCGGTCTCGGACTTTGTAAATAAACCTCCTTCACATGGATTACATGGTAAGTTACTATACTATATAAAATACTGCTAATTCTTCATGTTGAAGATGAAAGTGAAATGTTCTTGCAACTTTCAGGATACATTCAGAAAAAGAAAACTGAGCCAACTTAAAAAAAAATACGTACATGATGTTCATTTTATCTCTCAGCTATAGTATAAGATCTCTTTTACTCTACTCAGTTTTGATAACTTGCATATGAAGTAACCTAAAAAATAATTCTTGTTGAGCTGTAAATGGAAATAACAGTACTTTGGTTTTGCTAGCTCAAATGTCAAAATATTAGTGCTCCATAACTTAAAATGTTGCTTCAGAGTGAACATTATAATAAATGCCAAGATCTATTAAGCACTTTATCATCCAAATAGCTAGCTAACTAGCTAGTTTACTGCTAGGAAATGAGCCTGCATTTGTCATAAGTCTTAGTCAAGATTTATGACATATTCTTTGCAATTTATTAACACTAGCCAAATCTGTCACAGTATACAAATACCAACATTAACTGAGTTAGATAGCTAGCTAGCTGACCATGCAGGTTCTGCGGCTAAAACTTGCTGGGTTCTACACCTTCCTCTAAGAATCTGCATACTGTTGGTTCAAATCTGTATAAATCCATATATATTGCACAATAGAAAATTTCACCTTGTGAAGGGTTTTCTCAGGCCACCACACACATTCGACCAAGTCACAACCTATAAAATCATTTACAAATTATGGTTCCTAAATTAGTAGTGCTTGATCTCTATATTCTTGATATTTTTTTTTTCTTGATTGCCTCAGGGTGACTTCGTGACTCTCTCATAAATCTGTAAACGAGATTTCAGCGCTAGTTCGGTGCATTGAGGCTCCTGGAATTGGAACATGGCTTACCCAGAAGGTTTAGAGCATTTAACTTCATGCTGTCGTAGTGTCCTTGAGAAAAATCATCTCAATCCTCACGAACTGAATCTTCAGCGCCACAATGGGGACACGCCTCTACTGTGATTCAAAACTTGAACGACACCTTAAAACCCCGAAGCCTTCGTTACAGTTAAGGCTGTTTTGTTCATGTCAGAGCCCACTTGTTTTGGAGATCACTGTATTTCTCTTTTAGAAATAACATGCTCTTTTGTCCGCAGAAGATGTAGCGCTGCTCTTATTGTCTTCTAGAGCACATAATCACACATCTTCAAATGAAGCCTAAAGATAATGTATGCTAATCAGAGGTGCTACAGTCCTCGGCTGTACACAGGGTTCCACCTCGCCAAACGTATTCAACCTGTAATGTTCAGACGCAAATGCCCCAACCTTAATGTGCTTTTACAGCTTGGTAGAACCGGCAAAACGGTTCTGGTGTTAAACAGACCTCGGGAGTATAACGTGTCATCCTCCATTGGCCTATTTTTCAGGATGAGCAATAAGCAGGGTTTTTTTTGTCCTTTATATTGCACCTTAACTTGAACTGTAAATTTATGCACAGAGATCTGAGCTTACTGTCCTTGAACATTTCCACATTTTGTAGTGTTACAACCAGGAACTGAATGGACTTATTTGTCATGAGTCGAGACAAAATACTGAAATAGGGGATAATTATTTAAAATAAATGAAACATACACGTTTGACAAACAAAAATATCCAACATCAGGTCATTATATTCCTCCGAGACGTCAACTTTAAGCAATTATAAATATATTTCACCAAAAATACATGGAAATGTTTTTATTTACGCTAACCTTGCTTTGGTTTTCTGTCTGAAAAAGAGACAGTTTAATAAACTCAGGAGTGAAAACAGTCAGTGAGACTAAAAAGGTCTAAAACCTTGCTAGCTAAGTGTGTTTCTCTCACAGCGAATGCCAGGTTTTGATCAAGTTTTTGGATACCAGCTGTCAAAATGTGTCAGCGATGCTCTTGTTACTCCATTACGGTTGGAATGGAGTCTTTCAAATGCAAAGTTCTCCATTTCCAGATTTTAAATTGCTAGAACTTTACTTGAACTTGTACATATTTTAAACCAGGAACGTTTGTATTTTTGGGAATTACATAGTAATGCATTTCCCAAGCCATTGTCACTGTTGCTTTTGACTTCTGACTTGTAATACTTGCAGAGGTTGGACATTTTTGTTAGATAATCGATTCACAGGTCTTGTGTGTGAAACCGTTAAGCTGAAATATCGACGCTATGTTACGACTGAAATGTAGTGAATATTACCAGGTAAAATGGTGGATCAGTAGAATTAAGGTAACGCCAGTGAATGACGATGAATTTAAAAAATAGTAGCTTTTCTGTACACATGTGCATTTGCACCAGTGCACTGGCTTAATCCTTCTCAGTTATTCTTCATTTATGACAAGTTATAATATGCGGCCATTTTAGGACCTTGTTAGGAAAAACGGCTTCATTTAGACATGTAGAAATTTACCGTAAATACTACAGTGTATTTGGTAATGATAGTAAAAAAAGTCCTGATTTCAGACTTACAGGTTTTGGTGGAGTCAGATTTAGACATATTAAAATTGGAGTGATTGTGTTGATCACTGGGTTTGTCTTTGGGAACATCTCAAACAGACACTGGGCTGTGTTTGTCTCACAGACCTGGCAGTCCTGATTCCCACTAGTCAGTCCCTGTCTGCTCCTATTGAACATGTTTAATTGGCATCGGAGCCTGGCAATAGATGGCAATTGACTGCTCAGCCGAGCAAAAACAGTCCAGGAGAAGAGAAATGAAAGCGAGCATAACAAGCCAACAACATTTCTGCTGTAGCTAGGTATTTTTTCCCAACAAAATACAGACTAGGAGATGGTTTAAACTGCGAGCAAACCTTGGCAATGGTAGCTAGGCTATTTTGTTTGGCTATGTCCATATACTTGATATAGCATTTAGTAGAGTAATACGCAAATATACTACTGCTACCTCCTGCTATGGAGAACTATTTCCATTCCTGCAAAGTCAATTTCCACTAAAGACTTAAAGCAATGAGACGTGCTAATGATTCACTCTTGGTTGGTGCTAGCTGTTCGACGTTGGTGTGTTATGACCGAGCCCAAAGCTGCTGCAAAGTCCAAGATTGTTATTGAGGATTTAACCTTATACATTCTTGGGGACATTTATAATGATACATATAACCGTAGATCTGCATTCATTTGATAAAGCTGAGGATTAGACAAAGAACATGACTTAACCCATGTTTAATACAATAAATGTAGTAATATTTAGTAAGAGAACCATATGATATGGACATTTGGTGTGTTCTCTGTTGGAAAACTGAGAGCTAATTCTGGTTCAAATCCACTGTGACCTATAGCTTGGGTTTAAGTGTGGAACCGGTGATAATTACCTCATCTGGCTAACGCAGGTCGGCGTCTTGTAGTCTTCAGCCACACACTGCTTGTGTCGACCACATTTAACCTTTAAGCAGGGGTCTTTGGCAGGATCCAGAGCTAACACACACACACACATACACACACACACACATACACAAAAGAAGGAAAAGTGATAACATCAAAGATAATTTGATTCGCACACTTTTCAAAGTAATAACTGTTGAACAGACGGGTCACGTGTTAGTGAACATATTGTGAGAAGAGACAACATTTCTTTAAAATGATACAAGGCTAACACACACACAGACACATACACACACTCGCACACACTTCGACTGGTCTCTGACCTCACAGTTAAGAGTCTTAGCAAAATCCAGCACTGGCTTCAGCAGCTTATTCAATAATCTCCTCATCACCTTTTAATTTCATTGTTTTAGTGCCTGTGTGTGTGTGTGTGTGTGTATGTGTGTGTATGCACGTGTGTGTGTGTGTATATATCTGTGATATTGCATGCATGAGTGTGATTCCTCTTCAATCTAATAGCCTTATATTGATGCTTGATTTCGGGGGACACAGGAATAAAGTGATGTCGCACAATCAGTGTTCAAACTAAACAACACTAATCAGAAGTTGACGAATCCAGTCACTAGGTATGATCAGCTGTGCAAATGGGTGCCTGTCCACTAGGGTTTTGCACGTCACTTGTTTAGAGCGGCAAGCGCGAAATGCTAAACTCGTTTTCGGAGTTGAACGCGGTGGCAAAACAGCCAGGACGCTATTGGGAGGATAGCTCTATCGATGGACATGAGCTTCCATGCTGCGCGCTCTCAGTTCAGCAATTTCAAAAGCTGCCAATTCATCCTGCTTATCCAGCACTTATTAAATTCATTAAAATTCATTATTAAATTCATTTAAAAAAGCACTGCAAATGTAATGTGAGGAAATGCAATTTGTAGCCTGTGTATAGGTGTTAACTGAAGCGTTTAATGATGTCATGAGTCAGTTTTTACGTGGAGAAGGTGACAAGTCAAGTGCTTTTTTAAAATTTCGGGTCACCTCGTGAAAATTAAGTTGTGTAACCCTTAATATACTGTGTTTAAATGACATTTGATTAAACGGTGAAGCTCTAATGGGTGCATCTTAAATCCAGGGCAAAATCTGATTGGTTAAAAGCCACTTGGAGATAATACTTGCTTGAAAGTATGCTTGTTAAAATATGATAAATCATACTGATGGTAAGCCTGTGCTTTGACAAATAGCATTGCTTTTGTGTAGCCATGATAATCTCTAATATGACACATTTTGGAAATATATCATTTTAGACACTGAGTTTGTCTCGTGCACCTTGATCAAGCGGCTTCCCAGGGTTCCATGATCCAGGCTCCTGAAACACACATCGATACGAGGTGAAATAAGTAACGCACTGTAATGGTGGTGTTCAGCATTAATTCCTTGCATCTTACATGTTTCGTATTGCAAAGCAAAGCACATTTTATACAAACCTCTACTTCCTGATAGTATAGGAAGCGTTAAGAGAGAAACAAATGAAGGCGAGCGTTAGTGGGATACACACGCAGTACATCAGTAACTGATACATTCGCTTCCACACAAGCTGCATCTCCGATCGCGCCTGTTAATTAGCTTACACTTGCGGACTGAGAACTGATTCTGACACTGAGTGATATCTGAGTGATATTTCTCTCATTTCCGATCGCTCCATAAGCCATTCCACATGCTGAGAGAAACGCACACATACGCTGGGCGAGAGAGACGGGATTGCTCAGCTGGCTGTTTGGCAGCATAAAACAGATGTGTTTTCACTTCTTCTTGTCTGTCACAAGGTTTCAGAGACCGATAAAGACTGCTAAACACTTGCAGTCTGACAGCTGTCAATAAACTACAGGATAGGCTTATGAGATTGTGTGAGATTGTGTGTAGTTACCCAATCGCACCCCCTAACTATCCCCGATTGACGATAGTATCAGCAATCAGGGGAAAAAAAAGGGGGCGTGTCCAGACATACATAACGCATATCGTGTACAAGTAACATCATTACATCGAAAAATAAATAAATAAATAAATACCAGAAGCTGGTTGTGGGTCGGGAAGTAGCTGCAATCGCTAGCATCATTGTTTATTTATTTATTTATTATTAATCAAGCAAAAGTCATTTTACTTTCTCAATAATGGCGTCATATTTTTTCTATAAACATGATCAAGTTTATAGTTACATTAAACATTTAGGTTCTCATGCAGAGCTGTTGTTATAGAAATGTAACACCTTCTGACCAATCAGAATCCAGAATTTCACAGTAATATTCGTGACAGCCGATTTTTCTTCTTCAAATTCACTTCAAAATGGCTGACACAAGGTTTCTGGACACTTTTTTGGACAGTTCTGTATAAAAAAGTTAGTCTCGAGTCCTGTAACTACTCGATCATCCTTAATCGATCTGTACAGAATCGTGGAGATGTCATTTTCACACTGCTCCTACGCTCTTCAATTCAGCATCACTGGGTTCGGTGTTTTATTATTTATAACGCGCTCCGTGCGCATTACTGTGATGTTTGTTTCAGGCCGAATCTGATATCTTTATGCTGAGGCAGCAGTGCTTCCCGTAATTTATTTATAGAGACTTATTACAAATGTTTCACGACCAATAAGCAGTATGAGCGATGCGATCCTGTATTAATGTTTTCCTTGAAACGGAACGGCATTGATTTTCGTAAGAAAGCATTTTGCCTCAAAGCATCTTTGCAGTGGAATCAATTTCAGGAACCATAAATCCTTCACATGCATCATTTCTGCTCTTTATGTCTTTAAATTGATTTAGTTTAACTTTTTTTTTTTTCTCCAAAAAGTATTGTGCTCTTTTTGTAAGTTGGTTGTGAGTTTCACGAATTTTACAAGTTAAACTTGCGTTGATTTCAAGTTTGTACAGGTATTTGCTTTACGTTTACGCTAACGCTTTTTTTTTTTAAGCTGATTCTACATCTTATATTGAATGATATTGAGCTGATGTTAATGAAATGTTTGCGATGCTGAGTCTTCAGCTCCTATTTGCCATCTCCTGCTTCAGATCCTGCCCTCTTAATACTTTTGTAAAGGCAAAGAAGTGGAATGTTCTGCAAGTGCCAAGTCTATCACCTGACTAGAATTTAATTGAGCGTGCGTTTCATTTGCTGAAGGGGGGAAAAAAACCCTAAGGAACTGGAGACAGCTGCAGGAACAGCCTGGCAGAGCATCACCAGGGAAGAAACCCAGTGTCTGCTGATGTCTGTGGGTTCCAGCAAAGGATTTGCAACCAAGCAATTTAATTTAGTTTGTCCAATGACTTTTGGTCCGTCCTTTTTAAGTGCTGGAGTTCCTACACCATTCACCTGACATTATTAAGTGCTTCAGCTTTAACTTAAGAGTAAGTTTGCATGTCCAAATATTTATGGACCCGACTTTACCTGTACCCACCGTGTTTCACGACTATGTTTCTGTTGCGTGTCACACGTTTGTGTTGATTTCCTGCTCACGGCGTTTGGACTTGCCAGTGGTAACTCTGTCTTCCCGTATTTTACCACTAGTGTTTGTACTGTTCTCATGTGGGTACGGGCAAACATCTCTATTAAGAGTTCAAAATTTCAACAACTTCTAAGCAAAAATTGTCTTGTTTTTAAAGACTATTGAAGAGGTGTCATGTGTCAGACAGTGCCTCGATCTGGGCATCACAGATGGTTTCACCATTCATTCGAGTTATATTAGGTTATATCGCGATTAATAATCTAATAAGCATGATATATTCATATATTCAAGAAGCTATATTCAAGTATTCCCATCAGTCCTATTGTTAAATGAAGTGTGACTATATATGTGTGTGTGTATATATATATACACACACACATATATACCCAAAGTAAGTAGTCATTGGTGTGCAGCACTTAAGATTTCAGACAGTAAGACGTAAAAAAAAAAACAGGATATTACCCATTTTGCCCTCTGAACAAGATGCAAGAGATAAGATTGATGATTTCAATCCATTTGCTGAGTGCAAAGTTGGGAAACACTTCACAGATCAGCTTTGCTTTGTATGTTGATATGAAAGTAAGGCCAAAAACATGTGCTGTTTTGTTTGAAATAAATATTTAATGTTAATCATTACATTAACAAGTACACCGAAAAGGAAGCTCTCATTGAGCGTACTTAATTCCAATACAGACATTATACATTACATATAATAAATTAACCAGATTTTAAGTTTTAAAGCATAAAACAGGGAAACCTATTGAGTAAGTTATCAGACGTTGAAAAAAGACAAATCAAACTAGTGAAATTCGGAAATTAGGAGCGTGATGAAATAGCCTACATCCTGTGCAAACTTCATGGTTTCATGACCACAATTTACTAACTAACAGCTTCATCATGTTGTGCGCACGGATAACTGCCAGCATTAGCACTAAAGAGAAAATAAAATGCAAAATAATAGGATGTGCTGGATCAAGTGCTATTCTCAAAGCTGCTTTAACAGCATAGGAAAAAGGTGATTTCCTTCTTCAGGCCACAACCCACTTTTATGAAAGGTGGTGTTCTGGATGTTATTGAAAACCCTTGTCTCGGACACTTCTGCTTAAGAGAAGCCTAGCAACCTTGTAGGCCTGAACAACACGCAGGCGATTTGCATAATTTGAAAGGGAAGCCCAGAAAATCTACTTACGTACCGATTTACAGTGTACATATTGGCAAAAGTTTCTGACTTAAGTTGAAAACTCTGAATATGGCCCGTAATCTCTGTGTTTTACTTTTGAAAAAGCATTCAGTTTTATTGAATTATCAAGCTCTGTGTGAGTTCACAATGCAACGGGAAGCAAAAACTACAAAGAGAGTCTCTAAATATGGCAACACTGCTTCAATGTTGCTACATCTGACTGGAAATAACACCGAGCAATAACCTTGAAGTGTTGAAGTGCACTCATTACATGAGAGAGAGAGAGAGAGAGAGAGAGAGAGAGAGAGAGAGAGAAAGTGAAAGGATGGGTTGATTTGTTTAACCTGCCTTGCAGACAGGACACTTTATCCTAATGGAACAGAACACACGCACACACACACACACACACACACACACACACACACACACACACACACCCCTGAGGATTATTTCAGTCTCAGCACTGTAAATTATCATTGCATTATGCTTTTTTATGAGCACTTTAATAACACATTCAAAACAGACATGATTGATCCTTTCTTTGAAGAACTTTCTAGAAGTGGTGCACTAAATAAAAGACAAGCAGGGAGCACGACAAGCATCAATTCATTCTACAAACTGTGCGTGAGATGATGTGAGAGAGGGAAGATGCTTGGCAATTCACACAACACACATTTTTAATATATGTACAGCATTTACACTCCTAAGCGTGTCTGAATGTGAATCAGTGTCTGTTTCTCACCGTCCTCTCTATCTTCCTCTCTGGCTGTCTAATCCCCTGTCTTTCTCTCTGTTTGTCTGTCTCTCTTAAACTCTATCGTCCTCTCTGGCTGTCTAATCCCCTGTCTTTCTCTCTGTCCATCTGTCTCACTCTCTATCTTTCTCTCTCTCACCTTCTGTTGGTCTTTCACGTTCTGTCTGCCTCTCTCACCCCCTATCTTTCTTTCTGCATGTCTCTTTCACTCTCTCTCTTTATCTCTGCGTGTGTCCCTCATGCGCGGTCTCTCACCCTGTCTTTCTCTCTGGCTGACTCTCACCCTCTTTTTGTCTATCTCTGTGTCCCTTAACCTCTGTCCTTCTGTCTTTCTGTATCTCTCACACTCTGTCTTTCCGTTTGTCTCTCACCCTTTTTTCTGTCCGCCTCCCTCACCCTCTGTCTTCTCTCTGCCTTTCTCACTCTCTTTCTCTCTCACCTTCTGTCTGTCTGTTGCACTCTCTCCCTGCCGGTATCTCTCACTCTGTCGTTCTCTATGCCTGTCTATCACCCTCTGTCTTTCTGTTTGTCTTTCACCCTCTATCCTTTTCACCCTCTCATCCTCTGGCTTTCTCTGTAGGTCTCTTTCTAGGCCTGTTCTCTCTGGCCCGTCTTACCTGCTGTCTTTCTCTCACTTTCCATCTTTCTCTCTAAATGCCATCCTCACTCTCTCCCTTTCTCTCCGTCTCTCACCGCTTTCCCTCTTTTTCCCCCTGTGTCTCTCACCTTCTGACTCTCCCTGTCTCACTCTCTGTTGCTCTCTAATCTGTTCCCTGTATAGCTGTTTTTCTCTACGTCTGTTTCTCTAACCTTTTCCCCCTCTATCCTGTTTTTCTGTTTCTCTGTCTCTCTTAATCGCTGTCTTTCTCTTTGTCTCTCTCTCACATTCTAACTGTCCCTCTGTTCACCCCATCTTTGTCAGTAACTGTCTGTCCCTGTTTGTCCACCCAATCCCCCCGCCCCCGACCCCCGGGTTTGTTTGTTGGTCTGGCAATAAAGCTGTCTCAGTATAAATCCATTTCTCTCTCTCTCTCTCTCTCTCTCTCTCTCTCTCTTTCTCTCTTTATCTATCTATTAGGCTGCCAGCCTGCATTCCATTAAGACAAAAATGATGGCGTACACACAAAAGCAGAGACACAGACAGACAGAAAAGAATACGGATAAAGAAAGACAGAGAGAAACAGCTCGAGGAAATGAGTGAGTGCTATACTCAACATCTAATACTATTCACTTCCTGTTTCTACACACCTCCACATACAACATAGAAAATATTAGCAATGTCACAGCACACATGAGTGAGTCAAATTATTTTCACATACAGGAGATAACTGTGGCATTGTCTGGATTCAAACTTGCAATCTCCCAAAGAAAGGGCAAACAGTTTTCTGCTGCACCACTTGGCAGTTCAGTACTAAGCGGTCATCCATGACTATGTACGATGTGACACACAGGCCAAATTCCCTTAGTCATACATCTATTTGGCGAAGATTAGAGAATATGCAGTTGAAATCAGACAAAAGTGTGTTGTCTTTCATAAATCAGGCAAATGGATATAAAAATAGCTGCATACAGTATGTGAAAAAGCACATATCCACTGCTAAGGAAATAATTAAGATGAAGTTTAAAACAACCTGTAATGAATCTGCCTGGAAGAAGATGTAAGTGTGTTTTTCCCTGGTGCATACACAATGAGGTGGAAGTCAGAGAGGCAAACGTACCTCCAAGGACCATGGTTGGAAATTTGCAAATGATAGGTGTCACCACATCTCCAAATCTCCAAATCTGCGTATCATTGGACGCAACCTCAATGCCAATAAACTACTTGGAAGGGATGCCAGAAAAAAAGCCTTTTCATGCCTCTGACCACAAACATAGGTGCCTGGAGTTCACTTCTACGATGAACCTTAAACCTGACCTTGGTCCAAGATACCAGTCTACTCTGTTTTTATTTCGAACCGTATTTTTCTTAAGTGGTTATACAGCAAAGAACCGAATCCCAACTGGTGTGGAGTATGGCGGAGGATCTGTAATGCTGTGGGGCTGTTTTTCCTCTAGGACTCTTATTAGGACACATCGAATCATGGACTCCATGAAGTGACGGGAGATTTTAAATGAAAATCTGGCCACCTCTGCCAAGAAGTAACAACTGGGTAGATCTACCAACAGTACAATGGTCCAAAACATCTGTCTAAATCCACACAATGACAACAAAATCAAATGTTTGACATAGCCAATCCAACCCTAAGACCTAAACACTATAGAAAACTTGTGAGGTGGGATGAAGGGCAGAATCCACAAGACAGGATTTAGGACCCTGGAGAATCTGGAGACATTCTCTACTGAGATTCTGTATTCGACAATCACATGAAGCATTACAGGAGAAGACAGTGCTGTTATGCTAGAAAAGTACTAAAGGGTGCCAATAATTATGACATATTCTATTTAAAAAAATCAAGTTTTTTCTTTAGATTTCTCTCCTATTTTCGGTGAAATTTCTGTGAATTTTTTATACCCCCATTCTACCTGCAAGGGTGCCAATAACTATGGAGCTGACTGTACGCCACCCTGTATTTATCCTTTTAATGTCAAACTTAAATGCCGTTAAATCTCTAAATGTCATTTAAATGAGTTTTTAAGTGAACAGGCTGTTTAAAGCCTGCATTAATTCAGGCAGTTTTGCCTCGTTTAAAATCGAGCATCTCATTAATGTCATGTTTAGTGAGATGATAATCCGCATACAGCTTCATCTTGTCACTGACTGGCCTTGAAAGGTCACATGGAGAAGCTCAGCTAATCTTTAATGTGATCTTTAAGAGAGAGAGACAGACAGAGAGANAGATATAAGAGAAGATATTGATTAATCAAAGAATGTATTGGAACATATGTTAAAGGTCGTTTGCTCTTAGAAAGTTCTGGCAATGCTGCTGATTACGCAAACAGATACAGAGAAAGGGAGAGAGGAGGAACAAGGGACAGAGAGAGAGAAAGATTGAGAGCTTTCTTGGCCCACTTCCAGCACAAATTTAGTGAGACAGCATTGGGTGATTTGGCTTTTCCTGGAAATACCGTAGCACACCGCCTATCTGATAGTCCAAACTGCAAATCCTATATACACCTCATTACTACAAACACACACGCACACACACACACACACACCCAGAAACGGAAATGAAAGTCCTCTGGAACAGGAGATATCATCAGGCACTAGGTTCACTGCCATTAAAAGTCATCTGACTGCAAGCAGTCGATGTTGAATATCCAGTTACTGGAACAAGTTTTGTCAAAAAAATACATATAAATCCTACGAAAACAGGAAATATTACGAGTAAAGACTATTAGAGTAAAAGTTCTCATATATGAAGGAACAGATAAAAGGTTATCTGAGGTAATGGCTGAAACCTAAGCACTAGTATATACGAAAAAAGAATTCATGCTAGAATTCATCCTATGTTGCATGACATACTGGTAGGAATGTTAATAAATGAGTGCAAAGAGGGTGGAGCAAATGTCGTACTTTTGAGCACTTCACTTCTGCAAGCACTGAGACACACATACTCTCTGTATGTGTATACATACACTCTGTTCAGGATTCCCAGCATTTTAATGACAACGCTCACTGATACTGCTCTGCATGCTCAGGTCGGCGGACCTTGCGCTTTGTATTAAATGTACTCTATAAATAACATAATTCTTAAAAATAAAACAGCATGAGGAGTTCATTGCTAGCACAACACTGCAGCAATGCAACACAAACAAAGCTAATCCAAATGTTCCATGAAGCCTGTGACTGCTTAACACTAAGCAGACTACTCGTGTCTGTATCAGTTTCAGTATCAGTATAGACGAGTACCAAATATCCTCATACTAAAATGTAATGTGCTATTGAAAACCCTTTGGATGTCACTGGGGCTGAATTCTGTCAAATTTTGACAAAAAAATTGGAATCAGATTTAATTTAAATGAACTTTTTCACTTTTGGAGGTAATCAGATTTAATGCTAGAAGAGAAACATTTCGGTTCAAGCAAAAACTGTCATTTTCAGAACTATATATATATAATAGCATAAAATGTCAAAATTTCACCATTAGAAAGGTTTTCTCAGACCGTCACACATAGTCTTAGCACTTTATGAATTTATACAAAGTCAGGGTAATCTGTCTCAAAACTAGACATTTGGTTATTTATTTTTTTGTTCTGGTATTTTATAAAAACTGATACATGTAAAGGTGACAACCAAACAATCCAATGAAAATCGCATCAGTCATCCAAGTTGTGTCAAGTGAATATCACTAAACAGATCAGTCTGTTATTCTATAAGGATTGTTTAAACCTTCACAATTTTTTTTCCATTTCAGCCGCAGAGAATGAGCAGGTAATGAGTGAGTAGTTACACCTGTGAAGCGTTTGTGAAACAGTGAGGTTTTGACCTTGACCATGAACAGACCAACAATAAGTGAACTTCTGTGTGTGTCTTTTGTTTTATTCTTATAAGTCATTATTTATTGCCAAAGCACTGAAATGCACCCAGAGGAAAATAAATTACAACAACAGCATCACACTCCAAAGCCTGACTCTTGCATCCTCAGTTCCCCTGCTACCCAGCAGGGTATTCCAATTATTAAAATGAATTTGATTTTAGACAGATATTCAGATTTGGGACTGAATCAAGACTTTTTCTGTGCTAATTTATACACAGTTTTATTTCTTTGTGAAAATATCTTGGGTATGAAAAGATATTACTACAAATTTGGTGGTCTACCACTTTCCCACCTGGGGGACTGAAAACCTTTATGGATGCATATTTGGTAATTTTGTCGAATAGGTAAGTTCCAATGTAAGAATAGAGAGAACCGATCAATTTTCGAACAATAAATGGTTCATATACAGTAACATGATTTTTGAAGTTTTCTGAAAGGAGACATTTATTTAACATTTATGGAAGGAGTCTCCAGTGTCAGCGCTTTGTAACAGTAAGTAGGTTTTCCACCACAGGAAAGTCTTCAGGACTTCTTTTTTTTTTGTCTTATTAACTTGGAGAGATGTTCCACAACATTTAATGTAGTGTATAGCATTGTACACCCGCTGATTGCTTTTACATAACAGCACACCCACAAAGCATTTTATTCCTTGCTTCATTTGCTCTCTGGATGATTTTATTTCTTATTTGGGATGTTGTATTTATAAGGACTTTGTGTTCAAGAATTCTCATACAGCAAAACTGTTAAATATGAACATGTAAACACATATATAGTAAAAGTTCTGCCCTGTATGCAAAGTTTCCAGGGAAACAGGATGTTTCAGACAAAAGTCCTTCATTAGCTGTTCATCAGACAGACAGCAGTTTTGGACCTATGAGGGAACTGAGACTCATATTTAACTCATATTTAACTGTTTAAATCTGGTGGCTACTCTTCACATTGGAGCTCGTCACATCCAGTCATTTTATTTTCCTGTAACAGGAAGCCCCCAAGTGTTTCATTCTTTACATAGGGCTGTAGTACTCAAGTCCAGTTTTGAGATATTTCTGTAGTTGGGATTGTCTCAAAATTATTGGCATTTGTACTTGGACTTGTCTGAGTCTTGGGCATTGGTCTCGATAAATATGGTTTTTGCTCTCTACCGAAAGTTTGTAAAAATAATGTGTGGGACAAGAAATAATTTCAGCCTAATCAATGTGTGAATGATGCCAACTAGCTGAGAGAACTTGTATAACTGGTTCATGTTCAAACAATGATTTAAGACCAAGCACTGATATTTTCTTTACCAATGGCAGGGTGAGAAACTACCTTGTCCACAACAACCAAATATCTTTTAGCGCAAATGCAAATTTGGTCTGGCGTATATGAAATTGAAATAAATGCTTGGCCTCTAAAAGGATTTGACGGTTTTCTTTACTTGGATTGTTACTTGGTCTCGCTTTCATTTGGACTCGACCTCGACTCCCTTAAGACTGGGGCTTGCCTCGATCTTGGCTAGTCCTGGTCTTCAACTTGTCTTGGACTTGACAATGGCAGTCTTGATCACAGTAATTACACATTATAGAGATGGGTCTTCTGTATGAACTATAGTCTGGTTTTAGAAAAGCCCATTCCACAGATACTTGCAACTTGTATTTAACATATTTTATAAGAACTGAAGTGGATGATGGGAAAATTTGCATTATGATTTTGTTGGATTTGCAGAAAGCACTTGATACTGTGCAGTAGATCACAAAATCTTATAAACTAAGCTTAAGGCCATGGGTTTTTGAGGGATAACAATAAAGTGGGTTCAGTCATATTTAACTAGTCACACCCAGGAAGTTGATATAACCTAAATAGGACTTTGTCAGAGCCTAAAACTNTTTCTATACTATAAATGATTTAAAATGTGCTTGTGCAGGCAATATCTTTGTATATGCTATATCTAATATGGTGTCTAATATGGATAAAGCAGTTGAAAACTCCTTAGAGCAGAATTTCAAATAACTGATAGCAGGTTATCTCTCTATCTAGGGAGAACTGAAACCTTTTTCTGCAGCTCTAAAATAAAATTAGGTGAATCATCAGAATTAAATATGAAACTGCGGGAAATCTCATTACCACAAAAAACCAATGTAAATGATATTGGCTGTAAATTAGGCAGGGATTTATCAGGGGAAAATATGGCTTACAAAGCCTTTAGATTCATAAAATGATCTAGGAAAGCCTAGATTTAGCAAGGAAAGCAACGTTCTGGATAGTTTTTTTTTCAAAAAATTATAATTTACATTATACTTTATATTTTACATTTTATACAGACATTTAATTTGGACATGCCTCTGAATACAGCCTTTTAAGGCAGCATTTTATGTTTCAGACATACCACAAAACACATCAATGGTGTTTTGTGATCGATTGATTAATTACAATAGTTGGGTGAAATTTTGTTTCTGAAACGTTAATACTGAAACGTTTGTAAATATAACTCTTCAATAAGCACAGGAAGACTGCATTGTTTCCAACTATATCATAATTCATGAAGGCAACATTTTTGCAAATGTCATGTACGTAGACAGAAGTGTGTAAGACATTTCCAAGATACAACCCTTAGATGGGTGATTCCATGACTGTGATGCCATTTAACAATTGTAAATACTCATTTTTAAAATCATTTTTACAATTCAAAAACTGAATGGCTGAAAAAATCCACCTCAGGCAACAATATCTTTTAAAAAAAAAAAGATTTCTTTGTTGACAGGCTGTATGTTGTTCTTAAATGAGTATCAGGGTTGAAATATTTTTTTTCTTGCACAGAAATAGCAAATACACAAAATGTAGTTAACTATGCTAATGTGTAAGGCCATTAAAGATATTCTAATAATTCTCTTATTTATTTTTTTTTATTAATAATTTACTTTACTTCAGGCTATACTGTATAACACTGTTCTATTTTCTTGTTAGTCTATATCACAATATCATTGAAAACGAAGGAAATGATAGACTGCACTTCTTCTTCCCATGATCTTCAGAAAATTCAGATGATGCAGCTTCATGTTAAACATGTGTTTTGTGGAATATTCGAAATACTTCACAGGGGTGAGTGTTTTCAGGTAACAGGTTTGAGTGAATGCTGTGGAACTAAAATGTACATTTTTCATAACCTGTAATGGATGACTGTTGGAAAAGGATGTTTCCAGTATGAGATGTTAAATGGATTCACACCTTAAAAAAGTTTTCTAAATGAGTTAGTGGTTTTATTAATGTTTTAAGCTATTTGTCTGAAACATTATTGTAAAAGGAGTTAACCAGTGTTTAATATGTCTTGTATATATATATATATATATATGTGTGTGTGTGTGTGTGTGTGTGTGTGTGTGTGTGTGTGTGTGTGTGTGATATCAGTGGGGCACCAATGGCACCTCAGTTGTGAAAGCACCCATTTGTTAGCATGTGAGAGGGCAGAATTATGTATATTTCTCTTTATATGTACTTTATAAAACAATATTAACTCAGAAACTCTTCAAAACTCAGTTAAAAGTAAACTATTAGGAGAATTATAAGGTAATGAGTAGGCCAAAAACGTACTTATTAGTGTATTAAATAAGCTACTGTATCTAAACAACATAGCCTAACGTCACCTCAGCTTTAGGTTCATGGCTAAACATCTTATCGTCTAACAGGATATTTAGAGGAAATAAATCGCAGTGGTAGGTGTTAATGCCAGTAACTAGCCAGTTAGCTAATTACCTCAGCGGGTTTAAAGCCTACATGGCGGAATTAGAGGGTGAAATTAGCCTCATTATGCTTTCTCACAGCATGACGTAGAAAACACAAACACATACACGCGCTCGCGCACGAATGCACACGCGCGCATGAATACACACACACACACACGCACGCACACACATACACGCACGCACGCGCGAGAGCACACGAGCAGCCAGCAAACCCCGGGGCTGTTAAGAGTCGTAAAAAAAAAAAGCGCAACTCACGTCACGAAATTTGTCCCATCGAGCCGTCAGCCATTTGTCGTCCAGGAAATTGCCGTTGTCCTGGCGGGCGGCTGCTCCGGTGATTACCGCCGCGCACACACACACCAGCAGCATGACGGCGCGGAGCATCTGCGGAAGGAGAAACAAAACAACACGCACACACACACACGCACACACACACACACACACACGCACGCACTGAGAAGCTGCTGCCTCTAAAAAGAAACAAAAATCCTGAGGAGAAAAACCTGAATCATCCGCGTCACCTTCAGCAAGAGGACTTCAGAGCTGTCGCGTGAAGCTGCGCGCGCCGAGCCGTTACTGCTGCTGCGACTCTCTCTCTCTCTCTCTCTCTCTCTGTATTCTCTCTCTCTCTCTCTGTGTGTGTGTGAGACTCTCTCTCTCTCTCTCTCTCTCTCTGTATTCTCTCTCTCTCTCTCTGTGTGTGTGTGAGACTCTCTCTCTCTCT
>CM074972.1:10445945-10480507 GCA_037577455.1 Pangasius macronema
CTCTCTCTCTCTCTCTCTCTCTCTCTCTCTCTCTCTCTCTCTCTCTCTGTGTGTGTGTGTGTGTGTGTGTGTGTGTTCGCAATCCGTTACCCGTCACCTTCAGCACGAGGGCACGAACGCTGTCGCGCGCTACTTCTCTCTGCCTCTGTTTCTGCGCACTGACCGCATGTTCATGAAGGCGGATGCGCTCTCTCTCTCTCTCTATCTCTCTCTCTCTCTCTCTCTCTCTCTCTGTATGTGACTCTCTCTCTCTCTCTCTCTCTCTCTCTCTCTCTCTCTGTATGTGAGTCTCTCTCTCTCTCTCTCTCTGTATGTGACTCTCTCTCTCTCTGTGTCTCTCTGTCTCTCTCTCTCTGCCTGTCTCTGTCTCTCTGTCTTGCTCTCTGTGTATCTCTCGCTTTCTTGTTATTTATGTAAAGTTACAGTTTGTATACCTTTTAAGATTAAATATAATCTTATTATATATATATTATATATAAGATTATATATACACACACACACACACACACACATATATATATATATATATATATATAAACAAAGTGAGAATTGATAGGACAATGTTTTAACAATTGTAATAAAGGTCTTTCAAAATTAAAAAAAAAAAATTCTCTCTCTCTCTCTCTCTCTCTCTCTCTCTCTCTCTCTCTCTGCGCCCTGACCCCGTTCTTCGAGCAGCATGTGAAAACCGGATGATTTCCTAATGCTGCCGCTTGTTCAGTCGCCTTTTCATCATCTAAATCCAATTATAATCATACTAAATAAATAAATCAACGACTATAAATATCCAGGAAGTGAAGGTTTCCTTCCCTCCTGTACGCTCCTGTATAATGTAGTGTATAAACGGTCAGATCAGGAATTACTGGTTCCACTGAGCGTTAATTTGCGTTTCAACTGATGAGGTAGCTTCATTCATTTATACATTCATCTGTTTATCTTCAGTACGCGCTTTAGCTTCAGGGATGTGGTGGATCCAGAGAATATCTCAGGAACACTGGGAGAGAGGCTGGACCGTCAGTCTATCGCAGAGCACCATGCACACACACACACACACACACACACACACACACACGCACACACATGCACACCAGCGGGCAATTTAGCATAGCCAATACATTATGTTTAGATATATGTTAAGAATCATTATCTTGTTGAAAGATCATTTTACAACCACTTCCTGGCAGCCAGGTTTTACGCTAAAACCATCACGAATCGACCTTCTCGGCACACATCGCAATTCCCAGCACTTTGTTTTGTGTGTTTTGTTCTATGTGTGATTTTGTTTATCATCATGTTTCTGTTCTGGTGCTGTCTCTGCCACCGTCCTGTCATTGTTCTGTTGCTGACTGTACTCACCTGTTCTGTGTTTGCCTTCTTATATCAGTTTATCAGTTTGCCTTTTTATATCTTCTGTGTTATTGTTCTTTGTGAAGTCTTGCCAATTGTATCATGCAATTCTGATCTTCTTGATTATCCTTGTTTGATGTTGGTTGATGTATGACACCCTGCTATAGATACTGACTATAGTCCTGGCCAAATGAAGCCTGCACTTCAGTCTATATGCACTTGCAACCCGCCTCATTTGCCAGCATGTTATATGATATGTTTGTTTTGAAAGCTTTTGATGATGAACGACAGTGGGACTTTTCACATGTGCAACCTCATATGTGGTCTAAGCCAACAATAGAGTTTGCACAGGGGATCCTATAATGATAGGGATTTGCCCTATTGTCAATGCCACAGTCATCTGTGGCCATTAGTCTAGAAAGCAAAATTGTCCAAACTCTCTCTCTCCCCTGTCAATCACAGTGACACTAGCCAATCATGGGCATCTGTGAGCTCATGTATGTGGAAGAGGGTAGAAAGCGCTTTACTCTGAGTGTATTATGCTGCCAGAATAAGCAGCAGTTTGAAGAGATGCAGCTGGTTGGCTTCACGTGTCTTCGAGCATGTGTTAACCTTCACCTTCTCTAGTTGATAGCTGTCATATGATAGTGGAGAGAGGGCTGGTGAGTGGGAATTGGCAAATGACCAAATTGGGTAGAAAATGGGGGAAAAAACTGGCCAAATTTAGATTTGAGTGAATATTATTATATTATATTATTATATACATTTCTTAATTTTTGTAATTTTATCTTTAAAAAGAGGGGGAAGTCGTTTCAGCAACAATGGAAATATGTAAAGAATTGTTGCCAGTGATATTTTTTTTTATAGGTTTGTCTCACAAGCAAAAAAGCAATTCAAGAGAGTGTATGAGGCTCCTCAAACTGATAGTTTCCATGACCAATATTCATTGCCATTATGTTTCTCAGTAGGCCTATTTAAGACAAATGAAATAAAACTGAGGGTCGTGGTGGAGCCGTAGCCAATCCCAGGAACAAATGGGACCCCGTTCTATCGCAGGTCATTACACACTTGTTCACACTTAGGGACAATTTAGAATAGCCAGTTCACCTACCATCAGAAGATAGATGGAAAATAGAAAACAAAATAAATGAACAGCTTAAAGCTTACTGGCCATGTTCTCAGCTTGCTAGAAATTCATTCGAATTTCATTATAAGACACCTTGCCCTCCTATACATTTATCGCCTAACCTTCTTATGGAAAAACAACATTACAATGAAGTGAGAGTTTCATATTGCGTATAATATATGAAAAGTTTTTAATCTGAATGAAAAAAAACACCAGCAGCTATTATTTTAAATAAATAAATAAAAACAGCCATTCCAAAACAGGTTTCCTTTTGTTTACTGAGGTTAAGGTTAGATTTAGGGGTATAGCGTTAATTAGCTGTATTAATAATTATGTCAGTGAAAGGTCTTCACAAGGGTAGTAAGTCAAATGTGTGTGTATGTATATATGTGTGTGTGTGTGTGTGTGTACATTTTAAAAGGTGTTAGCCTTTGATCCTGGAGTTAATGGATGTTCCTGAAAATCTTTCAATCAGACTGCCAGACCAAATGGATTTCCTCTTAGACACACACACACACACACACACACATAGAGCTAAACTGCCTGAAAATGTGTGTGTAAAGACTGTATAAAACAATTAAGAGTCCATTTTCAGAAGCTGTGAGAAGACAGAAAGTGAGATTATATGAGACTAGTGGAGCAGTGGTGATAAGCATGGTCATTTTAAAAGGCACTTTGGCATCACTGTGTGGTGCTTCTGACTGCGAGACAGAAAAATAAAAAAATTCAATGGAAGTCATGAAGTCAATGGAGCGAGTGTTTCATTTTGTGCGGAATATATGAAATTTTGCAAAAACGTGTGTATAGATTGGAGAAATGTTGAGGAAATTGAAGCGCAGCGAATCAACTACCTTGTAGGAAAAGCCTGTTCAAATACAAGGAGAGTATATATATATATATATATATATATATATATATATATAAGGGTTCTTTGGGTTGTCTCTTTTTGGGAACCTTAAAAGCTTTATACAGAACCCTACATCAGTGTTTCCCTTTCAGAGGAAGGAAGTTAAGACCTTTAACTAACCAAATAAACCTTGAGGAACCATTTATATAATATATATATACTGTATATAATAGAGCAGAGATTTGATCATCCAAACACATTCGACAAGTACAATGTAGATGACGAGACTTTCTAGTCCCGTGGCTCCGTGAATCATTGGCAGGAGGGCTGGCATTTTCTAATTTTTAATTTTCAGACCACAACCTACAATTATCAAAGTTATAAATAATGTCAATTTTAATAATAAAAAATTAGGTAAAATAAATTTGGCTCTAAACAAGATATTATTGTATAATGTACATTTTTAAATCATTTATTATGATTATAATAAATCTGTACTGATTTGGTCTGTGATTTTTATTTATTTTTTCGTTGCTAAAGTGGTTCCTGACTCTTAAAAAGCTTGAGAATCTCTGTTCTAAATGTTTCCAGTCTATTCTTTCAAACTGTGTACAAAATTTTGTTGATTTCCTAATTAGTTCTGGCTAGAGAGCTGACTAACAGGCTAAGTAATTAGCTAGCAGTACAAAGTGCTGAATAACTAGCTTGCTAACTCCCCAGAAGAATAAATCGGCCAATGAAGTTATGTCAAACATATACACAATCTACTCATTAGGTATGTAAACAAAGATTATGCTAGCTGCTAATGGCACTAAAATGATTCAGTGCTTCTGTATAACTGCACGAGTCTCCCAGCGAATAAAAAAAATGATAATTAAAAAGTGGCCAGGAGTGTTTAGTTATTTTAGTACCTTTTAGTAAAATGCTAAAAGCATAGAAGTAGAACAGCATTTGGTTTACATCTATTCTAGACCATGATATTGTGTCTTTGATTATTGTTGCTCAGTCCCTACATCCAAAGATAACAAGGTTTTTGTGTCTGTGTGACTAAAGCAGCCCAATTCCCAGTCAAAACAATCCCAGTGATAAACTACCTCTTCCCCCAAACCCTGTACACAGCTTTAAAATCCAATATTATTGACTCTCATTTCCAAATTGATCGTGATACACTAAATGCCCAAAAGTTTGTAGAAACCTGACCATCCACAGCCATAAGTGTTTGTTGAATATCCGATTGCAGATTTAGTTAGTCCCCTTTTGCTGCCATAACAGCCTTCATTCCTTTTGGGAAGGCTTTCCACTAGATTTTGGAGCGTGGCTGTGGGGATTTGTGCATTAGTGAGGTCAGGCGCTGATGTTGGGATGTTGAGGAGGTCTGGGGTGCAGTTTCAGTTCTCTCTAGAAGTGCTCAGTGGGGTTGAGGTCAGGGCTCTGTGCAGGACACTCAAATTCATCTGCTCCAACCTTGGCAAACCATGTCTTCTTGGAGCTCACTTTACACACAGGGGTATTATCATGCTGGAACAGGTTTGGGTCTCTTAGTTCCTGTGGAGGGAAACTGTAATGTTACAGCATACAAAGACATGCTATACAATTGCGAGCTTCCAACTTTGTGGCAAAAGAAGAATCACATATGGCTGTGATGATCAGATGTCCACAAACTATTGGCCATATTGTGTATTTACAAAGAAACATCATATAAAACCTTACTAACAAATGTATGGCAACAGTCTACTACTGAATTAGTAAGATGTTGTGACGTTGTGGTTTGTTGAGTGGTTTATGTTCTTAACATTCATGTTTCAGCCACAGTTTTAGATTGGCTCGGATGTAATGGCTCCTCTGAGCTGTGCACAAAGTCCCAGAACTCCTCAGAGACATTGTATTGCAAACAAAACAGCAGTTAAAACAAAGACAACAAACAGCACAGCAAGCAATGAACAGTTTTTTTTTTTTTTTTAGAATTTCCTTTTCCTAAACAGAAGTTAAACACATCTCGAAATACAGAGGTTGTTTACATAAAATCGAGAGTCAAATGTTGCTGGTTTGAAAAGTTCATTGTCAGATCGCAATGTCCTCAGGGAGAATTTGGCTCCTGAAGTCTACATTGCTTGTATTGACTCGATCCCACCGCCCTCCAAAGGCCTGTCTAATGCACTTCCCTTGCGCTGTTAGAAGTAGCAGAGCAGCTCATGTTTAAAAATGACCTTTAGGAACTGTTTTAGTACCTGTCATGACAATAAGGACCATTTTTTCTGTCATTTCCATACACTTGGGAATGTTTACATGGAATGAATAATGCATGAATCACACACAGACAGCCGGGGAGACACACACACACACACACACACACACACAATAGTGAAGATTTGGCTTTGGGCTCTTCTGCATTATTTAAAATGCCATTAAAAATGTAAGATTGGGTTTGAGATGTAGGCAAGACACACACACACACACACACACACACACACAGACACACACATGCTATTTTGGTTTGCGTGTGTGTGTGTGTGTGTGTGTGTGTGTGTGTGTGTGTGTGTGTGCGCGTTTTGTGTACATCTCAAACCCAGTCAAGTTTTTTATATCTTGGTGGGAAACAAATGTAGGAATAGTAATAGGAATAACACTCAGGTGTAAACATTGCATTAATTGCTTACATTGATAATTAGGAAGGTCCTCACCAAGATAGTAAGACAAATGTGTGTGTGTGTGTGTGTGTGTGTGTGTGTGTGTGTGTGTGTGTGTGTGTGTGTGTGTGTGTNAATAGATGACAGTCTTATAAACTCTGTATTTCAGTCATTCTCTTGAAAAAACACGACTCTGTCATTTGTGTGTGTGTGTGTGTGTGTGTGTGTGTGTGTGTGTGTGTGTGTGTGTGTGTGTGTGTGTGTGTGTGAATGCATTTACCTAGAAAAGAGATGTGAGATCTAGTAAAAGAACAGATGGCACAGCTGTCAGCATGAACAAGAAGTGAAAGATGAACGAGAAGTGAAAAAAAATCTCAAGACAGATACACACACACACACACACACACACACACACACACACACACACACACACACACCTGTGCGCACACACACAACTTTAGAGATGTAAAAAGTTTTGCCCCTGAAACTAACAACAAATCAGCAGTTTGTATATTTAGGTACCGTTCACTGAACATGTATGAATGAGGAATGAAAAGAAAAGGGGGGAAGAGAAAGAAGCGATGTTTTTTTCAACACAGAGAAAAAAAAACAAGAAGTACATGATGAGAGAACAGTCCACGCACGCTTTCTTACTGTCTGCAGAGAGAGAGAGAGAGAGAGAGAGAGAGAGAGAGAGAGAGCAGAATAAATCTTTAATTAAATCAAGTACCCCTGATGTGACTCAGGCGCCACTGAACATTTGCCGCAATGTGATAATAGCCCTTTGTGGTATGTTGTGTGTCTGTCTTTGCTATAACAAAACTCAAAATGCACAAAAATGCAAAATGGCCCCATTACAAGCAGAACCATTGTTTATTCACAATGAATCTGGGACGTTAAATGCGAACTCAAAGAAACAGAGATGTTCCTGAATAACAGGAAGGCCATACAGGAAAGGATGACGCTTTGGAACACGTTAACACACTATTTTAGAGAACTTTGTACACAATAATATAGAAAATAGAAAATTATTCCACCACTCATCGAGCCAAGGCCATGCATCACCTTTAAACATACCACAGTGCTTTTAAATTCTTGTTTCTGATTGGTCAGAAGGTGTTGATTATAATAATGGGCTCAAATCTAATATGTTAACGTTTAAAATCGATCTGTTATTTACCAAAGAAACATGTATACTCATTGATATGGTGATGTTTTCTGCAAAGAGACATTTATTTAACATTTTAGGAAGGAGTCTCCAGTGTCAATGCATTGTAACAGGCATATGTAAAGCTGTAACTGTAAGTTGGAGGACAGAGGAATAATATGATGTACTGTAAGTGATAACTGGAACTAGTTCCTTTCCACAACAATAAATGGATAAAAAGTAAGAAATTGGTTTCATGTAGAAGGAATACAACACTTAAAGATGTGCTGTTATTGGAAAACAATCAACTTCAGGGTGGTAACTGATTATTTTCCTAAAACAGCACGCTCCCAAGAGTTTTAGCCATAGATCCTTAGCCATAGACATGTACTTTATATTGTACCAATTTGAATAGTAAACTGCATACTATTTATTCCACATCTGGTATACTGCAAGATCATGTCAGTTAAATCCATTGTGGTTGTTCTCACCGTTAAAGTGACCCACAATGTGTTAACTTTTCATTGTCTTGAGTAAAGCCGTATCACTTAATTACCAATAAAAATAGAGAAAGAACATTACAGTTAAATGTATCAGTTGATTAATAAAAAAAAAACCGACAGCCAATGACAATGAATAAAAGACTAGCAGGTAAACCAGCTAGTTAGCCAATAGATACTTAGCTAATAGATATCTAGCTAGCTATGCTATGGAAGCAAGTAGTGCTAACATTAGTGAAAGTTAGTTAGTTAGCTGATATCAACTTGCAATGACAGAGTTCTTTCTCCTAACGATGACACACCCTGGGATCCTTTACTCACCCGGACGTGGAGAGCTACTAGACATCTGTGCTCTTAAAAGCTTCTACGGACTCTCCAGAATAATGAGTGGTTGTGTATTGATAAATATATATCAGGTGAACATAGATTTTAAGCATTATCATTCTATCCCATAATGCAAGGGAAAGTACATAAAAATCACAGCCTGTTTTTACTTTGCCGAGGTACAGATTCTCTTTGCAATGTAAGGTGAGTAATTCTAGCCATCGTTTACCTCTAATTATGTTGACGCTGTGCAGCAATCGGTATTGAAACCGTGGTTTATACCACTGACGTTGTCTATTTGGTACACTGACTTTGTAACGTGACGTAACACCCTTAATGTACGCCATGTGTGGCTACATACTTGGAAATTTGGCATGTGTATTATATGATTCAGACTTCCATCGTTTGCCTTTGAGCATGATCTTTACCCTCAGTAGCAGTAAAAGAAGTACAATAATGAGAAATATTAACAGGGATTGTATCTGAAACCACACTACGTTCACTTCATAGTGTACTATTTTGGGAGTCCACCATTTTGCAGACACGTCTGAAAACACTGTAGAGAACAGCCAGAGAACTCAGAAATCCCACAATACATTGCATCATGCAGTTGTACCTCATCTTGTATTCTGATACTCTTTTTTACACCGTCTTCCCCTTATAACTTCGAAATGTGTATCAACTATGGTACATAGTGGCCTCTTGTAGTACTAAAAGGAGGTGTTAGACTTGTCAGTTAAAGGAAATTTCATTAATCAACAAACCATTGATCAATCGTCCGATTACTATCCAGTACTCACTTTGCTAGCTAGGTACCAGAATAAAGCAATAAATATAGTTAGAATTTTAAATGATTGCTCCTAAACAAGACGATCCCTGCAAATTAGCTGGGACGTTAGTTTTCTAATTAGCTTATTTAGGTATCATGCTAATGGGGGCACGGTGGCGTAGTGGTTAGCACTGTGTGTGTGGAGTTTGCATGTTCTTACTGTGCTTCGGGGGTTTCCTCTGGGTACTCCAGTTTCCTCCCCCAATCCAAAGATATGCTGTAGGCTGATTGGCATTTCCAAATTCTTCATGGAGTGTGAATTTGTGTGCCATTGTGCCCTGTTGTGGGTTGGCACCCCATCCACGGTGTCCTCTGCCTTGTGCCCCGAGTTGGGATAGGCTCCAGGCTGTGTGCAACCTTGTACAGGATAAGCAGCACTGAAAACGGATGGGTGCTAACTAATTACTAACATGCTATAGTAAGTGCTGATGTTTTCTGACTTTCCATTTTATGAAACATAATGTTTCCTTTTTAAAAAAATGTATTATAAAACAATGTAGGTATTCTTATAGAAAGAAATGTGGGACTAGTGTGTACTTATGTAATATATGAAAAACTGAGTACGCAAAGTCTTTTTTCTTGATGCTTTGGAAAACTTGCCTGATTGGTAAATAAAAAGTAAATAAATAAATAAAAGTAAATTATATTTCACTAATGGCGCTATTAGTTTTTATTTATTGTCTGTATGATCACTTGGAAGTGTCAGTTTAAGCAGGTGTGATTCAGTAGCGCTACAATGTCGCCCTCTGCTGGTGAAAGTCGCGACATTACAGTTGCTACAGTGCAGTTCACGGCTTCTGCCACTAGATGTCACTAAATGATTTATTTACTGAATTATTAACAAAAAGGCTGGCAGACATTTTGCAGTAGTCTATACGTTATTATTATTATTATTATTATTATTATTATTATTATTATTATTATTATTATTATTATTATTTTACAGCCACACAAACACATTTCTGGACCACCGTAATAGCACTTACAGACTTCCGAACCCAGATTTTCACCTGGCATTTTCATTTTTTCTCCTTTTTTTGCATTTATTTACATTTACATTTATTCATTAATTTACATTTATTTACATAGAGTGACACCGAGACAACTAAGGCAGAATGCAGTCCAAGGATAAAGCTCAGGAGTTTAGGGTTTCAAGGACTCACCTTGCATATTAACTAACAACTGATATAATCTGATAATCATAATTTGTTTAATTTAATTTAATGTTTTATATTATCATTATTTTATTGCTATTTTTTAAAATGATATTTCCCTTTCAATTTCTATTCTATTACTTTTTGCCTAAAGGAAACAAACAAACAAACAAACAAACAAAAACAGCAACAGTTGTACCATGGTTACTATAGTGTCAGTCATAGTATTTTACTATCAGTTTTTTAATAAACATAGCAGTTACTACCTCAGAGTAAATTCTTTTCCAATAACTGCATTTCCTCAAACCTTTTATTCCTCTTATTCCACAGAATCACATCATCATTTCGTAATTGAATGTTGTGGAACACTCGCAAAACAAGTTACTGCAGTTCCAGTTATCACTTGCATTATAGCAGCTTTAAACAGTTGTTCCCTCTAAGGAGGACTTTTAAGAGCAAAAGAACACAGCTTGTCATGCGACAGAGAAATCACAAAGCACAAAGTCGTCTGTCCTGAAGACCTTCCTGTGTTAGAAACCTGAAGGTTACAGCTTCACCTCTGACTATTACATACGAAGCGCTAACACTGGAGACTCCTTCCAAAAACGGTTAACTAAAGTCCTCCTTACGGAAAACTTCACCATATCAAGAATTACACACATCTATGTGAAGTCTCTGTTGTACAAGTCTTGTGAAATATAGACTTATAGAAGAAGTGTATTACTATAAGCCTGTGATTTGCTTTGCATCTAGAACTACTGTCAGAGCTGCTACTATAGAAAATTCATCAACATCCTTCTGACCAATCAGAATTGAGAATTCAGCAGCATTGTTGTCTAACTGTCTCGCTGCCCAAACCCAATTTCAGTTTATCGCTTTTCCCTTCCTTCTTTTTTGTTTTCTGTTTTCTCTCTTCATACGAATGCTTGATGCTACATCCCCCGCTCCCACACACACACACACACACACACACACACACACACACACACTTGCTCTCTTACTTTCTCAATATCAGTTGGTGATTAAGTATTGATATCAGTCTCAAGTGGCCTAACTGATACTAGGTGTACAGGTGCAGTCTGCTAGCTCTCTCTCTCTCTCTCTCTCTCTCTCTCTCTCAGACACACACACACACACACACACACACACACACACACCTTTGTTAGATGATGCATTAGGTTCATATGACAGTATATTTAGGCAATTATGCTACATTACACTACTATGATTCTAAAAGTTAATTAATCAATGTATTAGTAAATTTAATGTATGAATTTATGGGAAGAGGATATAGGTGTGCGCGTATACTGTTACCGATCAGCTAGAACTAGTCTCAAAACACACTAAACACAAACCACTACCAATAAATACCTTTGCACACTGAAAGACTGAATAAAAGACTGATTTGGCCAAAGGAATTTTTTCTTAGTTACATTCTGTGAAATAAAAAAATAGCAGAAAACTTATAGCCTACAACAAATACACACTAATGGATGTCTCTATACACATCCCGTCAGCATTATTCTGGGTTTTTATATGAGTTTACCATAATGACTAAGCACTATAGGACCTTTATAAAGCCTTTATTAACAGTCCCAGAGCTCAGACATATGCACCGTCAGCTTAAGTAGACAGTTTAATTAGAGAACATGCACTACATCAACCGCAGTGCCTAAGGGACCTTTAAACAAATGTGTGTAATAGTAGTAGGGAGAGAGAGAGAGAGAGAGAGGGAGAGAGAGAGAAAGAGAGAGAGAGAGAAAGAGAGAAAGAGAGAGAGTGTGTATAGGGTGGGATAATGTTTGACATCCACTTTCCTTGCATTTATCTTCTTTTATGATTTTTTTTCACCTTCATGGATGAAGCATGTTAACCTAGTGCACAGGCCAAGTGCTAAAGAAGCTCTTTGTGTGCACTTGCCTATGTATTTGTCTAGGTATTAGCTCTCTCCAAAACCCTGAAGAAACACACTACAGTAAACAAGACTTTATTAAGCTTTGACACGCCAGCGCACACAAATAATCTAGTGGAACCAAGCTATATTATAGAATAGTGTAGATTATGATTAAATAAAGGTTCATTCTACGCAACCTCCCTGTGTGTGCGTGTTCTACATTGTGCAACCCACACAGACGTGCTTCACAGAAACACGAACCCCGTCAGTGGGGGAATATCATGAATGATTCAAACACAATCCTCATCTCTCTCTCCTTCTCACTCATTCACATACGCACAAAATGACGCTCAAAGATTGCATTGTCTTTTGTCCATGGTTTTCTTTGAATGAATGCATGTTTGTCAAAGAGTGTTACCCCTTATTTTCTTGAAAAAGGCTGTAATTGTTACAAAAGTCTATAGTCATGTTTTTAAAGGTTTTAAAGAATATTAAGATTCCAGCACCTTATCTTGATCTTGATGACACAGTCAGAAAAGCAAAAGCCTCAGAATTGCTGCCTCATTAGCGCTTTTTACTGTTCCATTGACCTCCTCCCTGGTGCCTCACCTCCACGAAGCAGAGCCTATCCTCTATCAGTTCCAGGTACTCAGGCAATGAAGGAATATGTAAAGCTTTGTGTATTCGGAATCGGATATAAATCGTCAGATGGAGAGGACGTCAGTAAGGAAGTGATCTGGCGTCACTTCTTAGTGTCCTCACTACTACTAGTTCCATCCAGAGGTACTAAAGTCTTCACTTGGTTAGACCTACATAGTGCATCCAGTGTTACATGGATCAGAGATTCTTCATCTGGCCTTTATTACCACTTCCAGGCACTACAAATACATATAAATGTCCTATGGTTTGGTCAATACCCTTTTGTCTAGGAGGCTTTTGTAAATTAAGTGTTTGGTGAGTTGCCTAACCATTTAATCTCTATATCTGGTGTTCTGATCTTCTCATCCTCAGAGCAAGAACATGTAAATCATGTATACCATGTCCTTTCCAAGTTTCTGGAGAACCTGTTCATCCAGATGGAGGAGTGTGAATCACACCAGCACTCACTTAAGTTCCTGGGATACATCCTAGATACCCAGGGAGTGGAGATTAACAAAACTAAAGAAACAGTTTGCAAAGGTTTGTGGGGTTCATAAATTTTTAGGTTTAGAAAAAGAGGATTCTGTTCAGTGGCCACCCCTCTCACTTCACTATTGAAGATGGTCAAAATCTCAAATATGGTTTAAGCAATTTCTCGCTGGGATTAATAAAGTTGTTTGAGTCTTGAATCTTGAAGCAGTGCTCCATTCTTAATCACCCTGATCCATTGCTGCCCTGATCCATCGCTGATTCCTCCAAAAGCACCACAGGGGCAAACTAAGTCCAGCAGAATTAAATTATGGAGTAGGGAGCCCAGTACTACTATCAATAAAGGCAGCGGTCCAACAAGACCAAAGCTGGTGTTTTTTCAAGACTCCATGATGGCCCCCAAGAACATCAACCTGAACAAGCAATTCTTGTGCAATCCTGCACAGTAGCTCCCATATACTGGGAAATCATGCATGATATTAGTGCCTGGAATGATCAGCCATCAGAATGTCCAGCTGTGAAGACTTTAGTCCCCCTTCCATATAGTCTTGTCGAGTATGTCACCCAGGTATGTTGGTTTGTCTTTAGACCACTCACTGTTATAAACCGCCGCACAACTTAATAATGATGTAACATGGCGTGTAAAATCTCATCACATATGTACTCAATCCAGGACATCCTGACCCTTACTCACAGGATTACTAGAACCACTGCCAGTACAACAGTGCCCCAGTCACATATTTCCATTGATTTGGCAGTATCAAAAGGTTTCACAACCATTCTGGTAATCATTGACTGTTTCTACACAAACAGCTGTGATCTTTATAGAGATACTATGGTATTCCCAAAAGCATGGTTTCAGATAGAGTACAGTTTACTTTGCATATTTGAAACACACCTAAACATCAATGTGTATATGACTTTAAGATACCACCTATCAAGAGCAAGGTGTAAAGGTTTAATCAGTAAATTGGAAGATTTCCCAGATCATACAGTAAGAACAATCAACAAGACTTGAGTCGCTACCTGCCTTGGACCGAACACACCTAAACCTCCCTCACTCATTCCTTTATGGGCCTCACTCTTTCCCATGCTTCCTGGGTTACCAACCTGCATTATAGTAGGGAGAGCCAGCCAATGTCCTGGCCATTGATGAATAGATAATGAGTGGGCAGCCCTGGGAAGTGGCATATATCTAAATAAAAGAGCAAGGATGACAAAATATCCAAGCTGTTAGAAAGTGCAGACCCCAACCTCAGCTACACCTGGTTCAGCTAGTCACCCTACCCATCTTGGTATTAGCCTAGCCACTAAATTGCCACTTCTGGGTTACTTCCTAGTGGTATAATATACATGGCAATGCATATGCATTGTGTATATGCGAAGCCTTGCCATTCCCAGCGTTTGTGTAACAGTTTACTCTGACAGATATTGTCATGATTTGACCTTTGCTTTGCCTCTTTTGGATTTGCCCTCCTTTTAATGGTATCATGCCTCTCTGTGTTTGACCTTTGGCTCGCTTAATAAAATCACCTTCACGTGGATCATCAACTATCTCCTCTCTGTTAGTTGTACTTTGCACTACTTTGTAAGTACTGTATTCTGTAGTCTTTTTGGGTCACTTCTCATCACATGTTAATTATGAACTTATGAACTGTACCCCACCATTGAAAAAAGTTGCGAACAGAAAAAGGTGAGAAAGCTAATATAGGGAGGAAAAAAAGTAGGCTAAATGTATCCATCCATCCATTTTCTGTGCCACTTATCCTACACAGGGTTGTGGGGAGCCTGGAGCCTATCCCAGGGGACTCAGGGGACAAGGTGGGGGACACCCTGGACAGGGTGCCATCCCATCACAGGGCACAATCACACACACACACACACACACACACCCACACACACACACACACATTTTAGAGATGCCAATCAGCCTACAATTGTACAGAAACCTGAGCTCCTCCTTTGACCTCATGGACCTCCTTTGGGGACTTCGTGTCCCACTTTTATGTTTGAGGACACACATGCAAAGAGGAGGCGGGATTCGGACCCCCAGCCCTGGGGGTGCGGGGCAGGTGTGCTGGCCACTGAGCCACTGTGCCCCAAGTAGGCTAAATATCATATATTCATACTCAATATTAATATTAATAATAAGTAATATAGTAATTAATAATAAGTACTAGAGCTTTAAAACTATGTGATGTTCATGTTAAATTCAGACAGGCCTGTTTTCTATTTTTAGATCTGTTGTTATGCTATATGCTACATGTTACTCAAAAAGTAGCTCAGAGTGTTAAATAATTTGGTAAATATATTTTCATGCTGAGCCTGGTTAAGGGTTGATGATGCCAAGGGATGAGTGCATTCTTACTCAACTATTCATACACTCATTCAAAGACATGATGTCAGTTGACATAGGTTTATACATGGACAAAACACACACAATAAAAAGGCTTGCTTTTGTCTTTCTATTCTTGCTTAACAAACCAGGGCGTGAACAAATGCCCTTTCCCGTGCGCGAGACTCGCCTCCTGGCCACGCCCTCATCACCTCCAAAAACTCCCCGCCCCTCCTCTGTCCTCGCCCCTCCTCTCCGCTCCTCTCCCGCCGCGGGGTTGCGCGCGCTCCCACTTCCACCGACTTTACCGTCATTTCGACGTTGTGGAAAGTCCGCTCCTCGCGCTGGGCCCGTTTTCTTTTTCGACACCAGCATTGGGGATTTAATTTCGCCTACCTCCGAGAGCCGGGACGGTGAATTTCGGAGCACCGGCTCACCTGCACGCAGGTAAATTAGAGGAGGAAGGGAAAGGAGGGGGGAGGTGAAGAGAAGGGGGGGGGGTTACAGTCCAGAACTGCAGGAAGTGACTAGCAGGTGGTTTTGTTACAAACTTCTTTTTTTTTAAACTATATTTAAGCAGACTACAGTACACTATTTTTCTATTTGGGACGTCGCCACACGTCAAGTCGCTTTGTTAGTAGGGAAATTAGTTAACACATTAAGTGACACTGCTCTTTTAACTCCAAAAAACCAACCTAAACTAGTCTTTTGGGGATTTTTGCAGTTTGTTTAACACTATGTCCCGTTTCCAGGTGTGACTAACAGGTGCAGAGGAGAGAGAGAGAGAGAGAGGAAAAAAAAGAGATGAATGAGATCAGCTGAGTAAGGGAGTGTTTATGTCTCTCAAATGGCACGCCTTAAATATGACACACACACACACACACACACACACACAGCCAGGGCCACACGATATATATCGAAAAGACCGAAATATCGCCATGTGCATATCGCATCGCATCCGATAACCGAATTATTTTAATACTTCAGAAAGTTACGAAACGTAACGGCGGCACAGAGATTGCTTTCTTTCCCCCAAAAGAACATGGCACGTATATGTTTCTTATATCATTTTCAGTTTTTAAATATATAAATATCACTTAAATTGATCTGACACATAGCATTATCGTACCACGTATCACCTTATTTAACAAGTTATTTCTTTATCTCTGTGAATGAGACCGAATTTATTAATGAATTAATTTATTTCTTTTGGGGCGACTCTTTCTGCATCAATATATAACGACCGGTTCTCTTGTCCTTCGACACTGAACCCCAGAATTGCTCAGGAACACTAATCCTAAAAAAAATTCCTTTATTATAATCACATGCTTGTTATAAACCGGTGACCTAAGATCTACAGCGTTGTAACTCCATTTCAGTCAGAAGATTTCATCCAGTGAATCATTACCCTGCTACGACTGGGTGCTCTAAAACAGTGCTGTGTGTGTGTTCAGGATGTTCAGTATGAGCGCCAGGCCTGGGATGAACACTATAAGAACAGGCTTTATGGTTACAGCAGCAGGTCTGGGGTACAAATCTCCAGTATCCGAGTGAATGTATCCACTCAAACAGAGGCGAAAACTTTTTACAGTCTTAAATGATGTCCTAAATGAACTCTTACAGCTTCAGCTAACACATAACGAGTCAGATTTCCTCTCTTACGTTGTTGAAACAGGGTGTTGAATTAAAGGTGTAAGTTTGTAACCCATATTATTCAGAAAGTCAGAGATGAGGAACAGGGATGTCTTTCCCAGCACTGTCCATCTTATTCAGCATTTATTCAGGCATCCCAGTACTTATCTATGATATCTAGGATATACTTATCTTATCTATGCCTTAAGACATACCGGAAGATGTATAACTTCTTATGAAATGCTCACAGAGCGCTTTTTATTTAATCAGTCACGCTGCCTTACTTTTCTGTGCCAAAAATCGTCAGTATGCGTGTGTGTGCACGCACGCACGCATGAGTGTGTGTGTGATGTGAAGTGCGATGAACAAAGCCTGTTTGGCAAGTCTGACGTTTATTGCACCTTCAGCCCTTTTGTTTTTGCTTGTGCTCTACCCTGTTTGTGAGTGTGTTTGTGTGTGTGTGGGGGGGGCGTGCGCTTGCGCATGCGCACACACACACACACACACACACTTTGGGGGCAGGGACAATTTCACGTGTGCACGTAGTCTTGTATGCAACGATTCTTAGAGGACAACAGGTGCCTTAAAGTGCCAATGTCATGATCTCATGATGAGGAAATCTGAACTAGTTTTAAGGTGAACGTTCACTGTGATGAAAGAATATGTTTACACATACAGAATATGCGCTTCGTGCTTTTTAAAGAACAGATAACAAAAGGATTGAGTAAGGATTCATTTCTACCTAGAAATGAGGTGTTTAAAAGTCTTTGTTCAAGTGTAATTGTTTGTCTGTATTATCCTGTGATATTGGTTACCCTTTAGATCGCTGTTATAAATATTGTACAAGTACAGTTTATTTACCTGAGGTACAAATTCAGTTTTCATTTTGTCCATGAGATGTACAACACTGGTCCTTCAGGTTGAGTTATGAAGTAAATCACATGGATATAGTTTTATGGAAACAATCATGGACGCGTCGGTGGTTGTCTTTTGTTAGCAACAAGCGAGGCGGCTAACTGTGATGTTTATTTACCTCGTCAAAACAGCCAACTGTATAGCCAATGCTATCGATTTAACAACTGAATACGCAGGTATCTGAAGCAGACACCAGTATACACAGCATAACTCATTTAAAAGTAAGAAGCGCTACTTCGTTTACTGTTAATGCTGTGAGCAGCCATGTTGATTTTTGACGTCACTTGCTGAACTCTGTGAGTTTTGTAAGGAGTTTTGAGTTTTCTTTGGATTTTCCTAGCCAGAGGTCGAAAAATGTTGATGAATTAAATTGGACAATCGATCCTCATATGTCTTTTGCTGTGGTACTAAAACTTTTTATGTTGAAAAGCAGTAAATCAGTTTGAATTTGGTGGGAGATATGGAAAAAAATATCATAACGCGAAACTTGAAGCTGTTTTTATGATGATATACAAGTTTAACAACAAACCTTCAGCAAAACGGTATTCTTAAAAAAGTAACTATGAAATGTTATGTTTATGTTAATGATACACTCATTTAAAAATGTACGTTCGATTTAACATTGAAGAAGCGGGAAAGTACAAAATTGTAACATTATACATTTGAAAGGTTCAACACAAATATTATTCTAATCAGCTACTTCTAATCAGACTTTGTATTCATTATAAAATTACTAATGATACAAGCGATATTTCAGAAAATTTTATCACTATATTTTATGCCAGTATCAATATTATGTTGTCATATTGTGCAGCTTGAAATCTGAATATATGTGTATAAAGATAAGCACTTTGTTATTTACCCAACCCATTTCTAGTCTGTAGTCCTCCATGGTCTTTCTCTACTCGTTTACTTTACCTCGGCCAGTACAAATAGTGACCTTTGGATTAGTGTGAGACTCAGTAGAATAGCCAATTCTAATGTTTATAGACACAAGAAATTTTTAATTTCTGTAATTTTGTTATTTACATGTAAGTCGGACAACTTGCAGGTTGATGATCGTGAAATATAAACCAAATCCTAGAATACAGATGTTCTTTGTACTGGAATTTAATTATTTAAACTGCACTTGTACTAATACTCATTCAGGTCACTTCTTATAAATGTGAAAATGTGATCTTTTTAGTAAAGTGTACAGTACAAGTTTGATGCTTCTGGGGACTAGGTGTTCATTTAGTAGCCAGCATTTAGTGACTTGGCTGAAATTGTAAAAACTCTTCACTTGAGGCAAAAAAGAGATATAAAGATTTGAATGTTAAAAATTCTTAATAATGAAGTTTATATACATTTGAATTTCTAGCATTGAAATATAGGCCTATTTCTTTGAGAACCTCACACCTATATTTATTTGTAGGTTGAATGAAACTTCTTGAAATTCTAAGTAGTTTTATTTCAGTGTTCAGAGATTTACGTTTTCAAAAAGAATCTATGATCCGGTTTTTGATTAGGTTTTTCCTCAATGTTCAAAGCAAATTCAGATTCAATAATTCAGTAATAATAATTAGATTCATGGCTCCAGTGCCTGTTCTTGAGTAGCCCACTTGCTTAACTTAATTATTAATAACTTAATAATTTTTACTGAAGTGAATTTTGCAAACCGAGTTTGACTGAATTACTGAATCTGAATTTGTGTGCGAACTGAATAAATACCATTCGATGGTATTTAAAAATTATGATTAAGAATTCAATGCCACTGTTTTGGATTTATTGGATGAAATTTGACAAAATTTAAAAATTGTTCAAACCAGTTTGTCCTTCTTTAATTATATGTTAAAGAGAGTAGATTTATTTACAGTAAATGTACTAATGGACTAAACAGTAGGTACTAGGCATTAAGAGATAACAAATCTAGCAATTCAAATAGGGATCATCTATGTATTATCATTTAAATGAAAAATGTGGCAGTGGATTGTGGAAAAAATAAAGAAAATGATGTGCAAATGGAGATGTATCAGGTGTTCAATGAAAATCCAGCAGCCAAATTGTCTCTAATCAGCCCTACTGCTTCGAGTCAATGACTTTTTTTTATATTAGATTTAATGAAGAGTTTTTTTGAGACACAGAACTTAACAAATTTGCAGCTTTTTTTTTTTTTTGATGGCATTTTAACAGCCAGTTTCTGATTACAAACTGAATTCCGAAGGTGAGTCAAATGAAAACCTTAAAAGTGCAACATAAATTATTTGTTATTAAACAAATAAACAATAAGGTTTTCATTTAGACTGACCCTCATAATTAGGGATAAGAATGAATACCAAAAGCTAGTGACAGAGGAAGTCATTTTTCCATACACAATGAAACCTAGCTAGAAAGGGGAACATCATACCTTCCTGCTATTGTAGTAATTAACAGACAGTTACAGTATGAAAAAGCATGAATATAAATACCATGGTGGCTAATCATCTAATTAATGTGCTTTAAAGATAGTGTATTATGCCAGTCAGTTTGCTTGTGTGTGTAAACTTAATAAAAAGTGCAAGCTAATTTACTACCAGGGTTTGTGCAAGATTGTGTTTTACAAATAACATGTTTTCCAGATTTGTATGTTTACCTTAATGAATAACTGATTTACGCCTTTTCTATCTAAAAATGCAAAATACAGTGCGAAGTCGATGCCAATAGATGAATTTAGCATCCATAATGTTACTAAATTACTAAACCAGAAAATCGTATGCGCAATACAACCGAAGGGCAAGTATTAATTTAGCAAATTATATTCACTTGCATTTATAATGAGAAGATTTATCATGATATGGCACGAATGGCATGTTAAACTGAAAAAGTTTCTTAAAATGGTGATGGTATGATCAGAGCATGGGTTTGAAAATATCAAATTCACAAGCTAGCCGATGGGGAAAGTAACATTTCTGCCCAGTTCCATGTTTTGTCTGCCCTGACTAGGCAAAAAAAATAATAAAATGGTAGCTATCGTTAGCTAGACAAGTGCATTAATACCAAATAAACTGTGGTGTTCTGTCCTTGCGTTGCACATAAAAAGACATGATCAGAGTCTGTTTAGCGTCTTTATTTTCTCACAACTTTTTTAATCATGAGGTGTTTGTATGTAGTAATCAGGAGAGGTTTGTGACTGTGTTGCTGTGGATCTTATTTGCTCGGTTTCATCAGTTTCCATTTAATTACATGTTCCTGATTCTGAAAAGATTGTCTGTCATCCGCGTATCAGATTAGTAAAAAATGCTGTACTACAAACAGCATATGCAAAAATCTAATTTCCATACCCCCCCCCCCCCCCCCCACACACACACACACACCGCCGCCCACAAAAAAAAATAGTTATGCAGTAATTTTTTGTAAATTACCCACAGCATGCCCACTTTTTCCCTTCACAATTGATCTCCTTGTACATGCAAATTAGCACAGGTTATTTGGTTTCTTAGTGATACAGAGTCACAGTTTCTGGGACAGCAAGACTACATTATAAGAACACTTAAAGTCTTGTTTGAGGAGATTGTTGTGCTCATGCTGTTAATTACAGTAAAATGCTCGCAGATTTAAAGGTACAGTACAATGTGGTAGAATTCAGTTTGAAGTTTGATTAAAAATGGTGTTGTTTCTGCTTTAATGGTGCAAAAGTGTGAAATAATTGGAGGACCATCTTGAGGAAGAGACACAGATATTTCACACTAGGAGTGTCCGGGTATTATGATTTGAATGAAATATGTAGCAGTGTTGAAAATTTGCAAAAAAAGAAAGCAAATGATGTGCAAATGGAGTTGTATCAGGTGTGTTTCCACTTGGTTGAAATGAAACCAACACTGTGCATCAAACTAGGGATGTAACTCAATGCCACTGTACGATTTTTTTTTTTAAAATCTTGTTTTTAAAATTTTTGAACTCTGAACTCTACCCCGTTCTTCAGTGTTTCCAGGGGCAGTACTTAGAAAAAAAGATATAGATTAAAATATAGAAATGGCAGCAGTGTCAAATATGGTGTTCTGGACAGATCCTTAACTTCAGCTCAATCACTTAGTAGTGAACGGTACTGATTTCAATCCTGCGTGAGCAGTTCTTATTTTTGTTTATACCTACCCATGATATTTTTGAAAGAATTTAATCATCCAGAACTGATTGCCTAAAGAAAGACAAGAAAATAAACATTTCCACCATTTTATGTTTAAGGTGAGTAAACGGGGATAGTAATACTATTACTGTGTAGTCAGGAACTGCTTGCTGGCAGTGCCAATCACGAAAACTGGTGGATCTTTAGGTGATCCTGCAGTAATGCACAGTAAAAATAAATAAATAAATAAAGCAGCATCTACAAAATGGTTGCGTAGTGTCAGCATGGCCAACATTTAATCACATCACCATGAATATTATTTGTAAAGTGATAGATTTGACATCTTTTAAATCTTCTCTTTTGGCCGAAAAGTGAAAGTGAAATATTTCTTTGGCTTTCCTAATAAATATAGTTAACTGATGTAAACTATATACATATCTAATGTTAGCTAAATTGAACATCTATTGATAGAGTTTGTTTCCGAAATAATGAACTCGAAACATTCTCAAATTACTTCATGGAAAGCGAGCGCGCCCCCTGAGTCTAGAGGAGAGCATATGGGATTGGGGGGGGAAGGAAGGGGGCGGGGCTTCCATGTGCTGTCGGTTATTTCAAAAAACACCTGCACAAATCATAACAGATTAATTTGGCAATCTGCTGTTTTACAGGAGAAAAAGACTGCTCTTTTGATGTATCTTTGCGTGATAACTCATAGTAGCGTAATCCGATATTAAATTGCGAAGCTTAATGTGTTTCGAACACGTTATCTGTTCAATCCAAATAACGCATTCGTATTCAGTTACGTTCCGATATCAAACCTTGTTGATATTGTGAACATAGTAGTGTTTTATTGTGTAGTGTTCATCCTTGTCATTGCCTGTGTTGACAAATAGAGAATAGCTGTTCTGTCTATAATGTAAATAGTTAGCATTCAGTTAGCGGTTAATGTAGCATACAGTGAGGGAGTCACAGCCAGTGAAGCCCTGAGCTGTTTGTAAAAAAAACAAAACACGTATAACAGATAAAGAGTCCTGCTGCATCTATTGTTGTCTGTCACTCAAAAGCCAAGGTAGAGAAAGCCTCTATGTTATCATGACAAATTTCCTAATGGCGATCCTGGTATGAGAAAGTACTGTTGATTTTAAATCTCTTCCAAAACATCAAGTAGGACGTTTTCTCAATAGCAGATATTCTGCTGCTCTCCCAGAAGACCTCGCATTCGCACCAATAATATTTCCAACAATAACGACCCAGATCTGTGCAGCGATTAAGCCCAGGACGAGCCTAAAAGCTGCTAATGGAGCAGGTGTAATTGGATCCAAGGCAGGGCGTAAACGCCGTCTGGGAGGCCAGCTTTATTATGTTTTAAATAGCCGGAGAGCTAATGACATTGGAGAATGTCATTATGTGGCATAAAGCATCAACGCAGAGGCCAGTTATTCCCACGTCACCGAACAAGGTGTTCCAAGGGGTAAGCTCCGGATTTTCTTGGATTGGGATTAAACCATTACTGAACGAATGAACGTGATCCGTTTTTTTTAAATGTGAACTAATACTAAATAATGTAATAATGCTATATTTGGACACAGCTCAAGGCGTTCACATGGTATTAAAAGAAGACAGAAGGATAAAATATCGAAACAAGCGAGTGATGTCACCACCTGTAGGTGTCGGCCCGCTCGGATGACTTAATTCTCCGATACTCGAGATGAGAGAGGTGTATACGGTAGCCTCAATTGCAGGTAATAGTATCATTTGGGAGTGTTGCTCCCATGAGTCAGCCATTAGTCCAAATGTACATCAGCCATTCCTGAGTGAGGAGTGAAATAAATACAGTCGAGGCGTGATTCACTGCTGGGTTTTAGAAACGTTTTAAATCACAATCGCCAGGCTTTTAAAAAAAAAAAAAAAACGACAAAACAAAGTAGTGAAGATGAAGCAGTCATGCAAAAATTTGGCTGCACCTGACTCTGTCTTGCACTTTCTCTCTCTCTCTCTCTCTCTCTCTCTCTCTCTCTCTCTCTCTCTCTCTGTCCCTCTCCCTCTCTCACTGTGTGTATGTGTGTGTGTGTGGATGTGGGTGTGATTGCATTTGTATATGTTCCGCTCTCATATGGTTAAATGGTTGAACAATAGTAGGACGCAACGCTAACACACGACATGATATTCACATATTATTCCTCCCAACTGAAGCGACAACTGCCTTCTGCACGTACGCCGCAATAGCACTCGTATCATTTGTTTAAATAAATAGACGTCCTCCGTCGGGACGGCTGCTAGGTAACCCGACTCCAGTGTCAGAAACCCAAGCCGTGATGCGTGGCGCGGGTCGCCAAGGCAACAGTCAACAAGTCCTATCTGAAAACGAAAGGGTGTAACAGCAATAGGCTCATCTGAAACCCGGCAAGAAGAGTCCTGGACGAAGGAGAAATCGAGCCACCGAACTGACAGCTGCCCTCTGAAGGCTGCACAATCAGGACATTGTTTTACCTCAACAGGTGTGTAGTGGAGTTTGAGCGAAAGTAAATTGCCTGATAATCAGTGTTCGTTATGAAGGACGGAAGCTGAGGTGTCTGTGTTTTGGTAAAATCTAAAATGTCATAATGTTAAGATTGGGTTGGGCGGTATGATGATGATGTAAGGAACAAAGCATTTGTGGGTGTTGTAGGAAATTAACGAACGACGAGGCGATGTGATGCCGCACGACAGGAAGCGGAATTGCCGTTACCATCCAGAAGCTGGTTATTTTCCTGCAACAGGGAGTCCCTGTTACCTGTTCTTTTTTCCTCGTATACACCACAGCAAGTTGCTAACAGTTACAATTATATATTAATTAAAGAACGACGCGTCATACTCTTCATCCGTTTATAGTTAAGCGTAAAATTGTGTAATGTCCCCCAAACAAATTCGTTCCAGGCCCTCTATTTTTGCTCACTCTCCAAGATACAAATTTCAGCTTGTCATAACCAAGAAACTGAAAATTCCAGAAAACTTGAGACACTGGAGACTTCTTCCTTAAACACTAAATAAACCTATACTCCATGTACTGTCCCTGTCTATATTCATATTTGTATAGGATCATCATCTGTTCAATATGAATAATGTATTCATATTTGTATTCGGAGTTGTATTTGACACCGAATAGGATGGAAAATAAGAACAAATTGGTATAAAATTTTTACATTTTAACATCCCAGAGGTGAAGTTATAGGTGTAAAGTTACTGACTGTAGCCCATCTGTTGCTCTCCTGTATCCTGTCCAACAACAACAAAAAAAAAAGGGACCACCACAGGACCACCGCTAGCCATCTGTTAGTATTTGGGTGCTGGTCCATTTTAGTAGACATGGTAGTGTGTGTGTGTGTGTGTGTGTGTGTGTGTGTGTGTGTGTGTGTGTGTGTGTGTGTGAATGTAGGGTACAAATGTAATGGCATGGTAGAATTTGAGTTTTTAAAACGTTACATTTACCACCACGGTGGACAAAACATAAATTCATTAGCTATCCCAGTGGCCAAGTAAAGGCAAAAATATCTGCCTGGACACCGACTAGGCTAAAAGGCTGTAGCTAGCATAAGGTAACAACTGATAGCAAGCTAATTTGCTAGCTAAGTGCATTATTACAGATTAAGGGACATGAATGAGTGTATATCATGTAGCATGTTGTGTTTGACAGTCAGTTGGTTCTCTGGCCAACGTTTTGGTTAGTAGCTGCAGTGTACTCTTTCTTGTATCGCAAATATATATTTTAGCTAGCGTGTTCATTTTTTTCTCAATATGTTTTAGATGTTTTTACTTGTCCACCAGTCAGCTATGAATGAAAACTTGGACCATCTTATTAAACGCACCGATCTTATGGGTTTTCGAAGTCGCCGTAACTCACAGTTGCGATATAGTCACAACAAAAAAAAAGTCACAATTGTGTGATATCTTTCAGTTATGAGGAGAAAAAATAATTGCGAGAGGAAATGTACGTAATATTTTTTTCATACGTGGTGGAAACAAGCGTCCATAGTTTCCAATTGTTTTCAATTGTTTATTGATTTATTTCATTTATTGTTTACTGATATTTTAATTGTGTAGGGTGATTCAATATCCTATGTTAATTTGTTATATAAATGATACAGTTTATGGTCCCTTGCGTAGATAAGATGGTACTAGAAACACAGTTTGCGTTTGATCACTGAGTACTGAGGCAAAAAGCGTAAAAAGGTTAAAAAAAAGTGTGTGATTTGTGCTACATTTAATAACAAATTATAGCAAACTGATAGCAGATGATACTTGATGCGCTACAGTTAATAAACTGGCAACTTCCATGGCTGGGTTTTATGTGCTGCTGTCAGAATGTTGATATTCTGTTCCTGTACTTGGTGTGCTTTGGTGTCTGGATGGATTTAAATTTATATCTGGGATAGATAAGGAATCCAGATAGGGATTCGCCTTAATTGGCCTTACAACATGATTTTAGGGTTATTACACCTCGTAGTTGCAAAATGTTAAGCTAAAGTTAACGCCGCAAATTGCAGTTTCAACACGTTTAATGGTAGTGCTCTAAGTAGGGGTTTGGACGAAATGTCTTTCTCCATCCTGCCAATCAAACCGGACTTCGTGTTCACTTCGTCTAAACACAACACGCTTATATATACGCATGTACGCTTGATGGTCCTTTAGGAAATAAAACTAGAATCGCCTTTTATCCACGATTAACTCCTTAAAGTCTCAGTTATCTCAAAGCATGTTGTTCCATGGATTTCTCTGTACTGCCAGGTAAATATCTAAATGTATGGAATTGCTGGATTTGCTGAAAGTTTAAGGGGACCGAATGTGAGGCTAGTGTTCTGAAGTTGTTTTATCAAAGTTAAATTTGTTATCGAGTTTTTATAACTATCAGCCGATTTGACTGTTAACTTTAATTGATGGGATTAAATCCAAACCTTAACCTAGTCCTAAACCTTAACCTAGTCCTAAACCTTAACCTAGTCCTAAACCTTGACATAGACAAGCTGTTTTCCTTATGAAAATGCAGAGGAAGGTGTTTCGTGTACTCTTTAGATTTAGTGGCTGTTTTGCCAGCCTGGTTTAGGTCAGCTTCACTGCAAATCAATGCAAAGTTCTTCTGGCTGATCACCTCCATCTTACAAAGAAATATTTCTATCCTATTCAAATTGTTATAGGCAGAAAAACATTTTATCACGTTTGCCAGAATTCAGCCACAGCGGCATCTGATGGGTTTTCCAGACCCCCACACAAAAATGGTCAAAAATTGCAGAAGAGGAAAAAAAATGATTTCCACGAGAGATAAAAGAACTTTTTTTGTGTGTTTTTGTTTTTTAGTTTCTTAGTCTAACATGAATTTTAATTTTTGGTCTGTTGTATCCTGGACTTTGGTTTTGTGGTCCAGTGTGTTACAGTTTTTGTTCCAGTGTGTTCTGAATATCAGACTTTGATCGGTGTACCCTGAATTTTGGTTTTGGTTTTCAGTCTAATGTGTCCTAAATCTCATTTTTCAGTCCAGTATCTCCTAAATTTGAGTTTTAGTTTTTGGACCATTGTCTCCTAAATTTTGGTTTGTGGTGTTGTATGTCTAGAACTTCAGTTTTTGGTTCATCAGTTTCTATGTTTTGGGGTTTGGTCCATTGTGTCCTGAATTTCAGTTGTGGGTCCAGTATGAATTTCAGTTTTGTTTCCAGGGTATACTGAATTTCGGTTTTGTGATCTATGTGTCCCGAATTTTGGTTTTTGGTCCAGCATATCCTGAATTTAGCTTTTTTTTTCCCTTCTAGTTTTTGGTCCAGTGTGTTCTGAATATCCGATTTCAATCCAGTGTCCCCTGAATTTTAATTTTGGTTTTCAGTCTATTGTGTCTTAAATTTCAGTTTTCTGTTCAGTATGTCCTGTATAAGAGTTTTAGTTTTTGGTCCAGTGTCTCCTGAATTTCACTTTCATGGTCTTGTGTGTTCAGAATTTCAGCTGTTGGTCCAGTGTGTCCTGAATTTCAGTTCTGTGGTTTAGTGTGTTCTGAATTTCGGTTTTTGGTTTTTGGTCCAGTGTGTCCTAACTTCAGTTTATTGTCCAGTGTGTCCTGAATGTCAGTTTCGGCCAGATCTTTCACTCCTACACACTCCAACAGATACTCAAACACACAACTCAAATAAATGCAGTCATGTGTGGCTGTAAATGCTACACACACACACCTGTGAGTCTGTGAATGTGTGTTTGTTTGTAGCATTGTGGAGGATTTACAATAACACATGTCTGGGAGTGGTCTCATGTCTGTTATTTGGGTGTAACAGCAGAGCGCGTGTTTGAACTTTGTCCAAACATTTATCACAGAAAATCTCGGCTTAGTGTCAGTTGAACATGTTTTTCTTCAGCCATAATGTTGACTCATTGACAAACACTCACTTTAGAATTATTAATGTCAAATAATAAATATTAATAGCTTAAATATTAAATGTAATGACTTTTAAAAGAATAAAAACTTATAGACTACAAGATATAATATGTAACATATCTTATCACGTGAGCACATATTGTGTTGTAAACCTGTATTGAATGACGTGAAACAGAATGTGTACGTGAACACATTTTGCATAACAGATGCTTGCAGAAATATTATCAGTATCGTGACAGCTCCAGATTAACAGGGCTAAAAAAAAAATTATAAAAAGGATTACTGTAAGTAGGCATTCATTTAGCATTTTTGGAAGGAGTCTCCAGTGTCAGCACTTCGTAGCAATCAGCAGTAAAGCTGTAACTCTGTTTTCTGATATGAGAGGGTATTCATGAGAAGGGCTTTGCATTTGTAGTCTTATTACTTTTAAGAGAAAGAAAAAAGAAAGTCTGGTGAGGGAACGATTGTTTATACCTTCTATAAGGACTAATTTTCTCTACAGATGTTCCACAACTTTAAACACAGTTATAAACGGATCCAAAGTATGCCAGGTCATTCTTTAATTTAAAAAATGTTGTGGTATAAGAGGTGTAACACATTTTAAGGAGTGCTGTTGTATGAAAATACCACATATCTACATATTAAGCATTGTTGTTGTGTAGTTATTATACATTTTCTATATGTCTATCGAAAATTTCCTCTGTCTATGGAGAAGCTTGAAAAACTAATCATTAATCAACATTTCATCCATCTCCTACAGTCATGAAAACCTCCTTTGGGCTCCTCGCCACAGTACTGTGGTACCTGTCACCAAGTCTCTCGTGGGCTGCTAAGATCATTGTGGTCCCTCCAATAATGTTTGAGAGCCATCTGTACATCTTTAAGACACTGGCATCGGCGCTGCACGCTGAAGGTCATGAGACGGTGCTGCTGGTGTCGGAGGGACGAGACGTGGCGCCTTCGGAGCACTACCGTCTGCAACGCTACCCAGGTATATTCAACAGCTCATCAGCAGCAGATGACTTCCTGCAGGCCAAGGTTCACAACATCTTCTCGGGCCGCCCAACACCGCTGGAGCTCTTTGACATCCTGGAGCACTATGCGCAGAACTGTGACAGCGTGGTGGGAAGCAGTTCGGTGATGGCACAGCTGCAGCAGGAGCAATTCGACCTGCTGCTTGTTGACCCTAACGAAATGTGTGGCTTTGTGCTGGCGCATATCCTGGGTGTGCCCTATGCCGTCTTCAGCACAGGCCTGTGGTATCCAGCGGAAGTTGGCGCACCGGCACCGCTTGCCTATGTGCCGGAGTTCAACTCCCTGCTAACGGACCACATGACGCTAGTACAGCGTGTGGCCAACACCGTTGTGTACTTGGCATCGCGCATAGGAGTGCACTTGCTTGTGCTGCCCAAGTACGACCGCATTATGTGGCGGCATGCTGTGCAGCCACCAGCCTCCATGCATGAGCTGGTGCAGGGCAGTCGTCTATGGATGCTGTGTACCGACTTGGCTCTGGAGTTCCCTCGGCCCACGTTACCACATGTCGTCTATGTTGGCGGAATCCTCACCAAGCCACCGAGCCCTCTGCCACAGGTAAGGGGCCCTAAATAGGGTGCTAACCCAGTAAGGTGTCTACCTCAGGGCATTATTTTAGATAAGCAGGAAGTTTGTACAATAAGGGAATGTTTAATCCTGAGGAAACCTGGTGATTAGATTGCATGATGCGTCAGTTCTTGTTTCACTTGAAGGCGATGAGTAGAATAATACATTGGCAGGGCTTTTAAGGACCGGAAGAAGCACTTGGAGTGGCAGAAGTTGAGTGGAAATTTGTAGGGACATATGTAATTAAAACCCACACTCACCTCCATAGATACTCTAATCAAGAATCCCAGTTCCAGTGCACACTACTGTCAGTGTCTTCATAAAATTCTTAGTTCCCCTGGATTATATGGTGTAAATGATAGAGTCAAGTTTAAAACCATGACTCACTCTCTCTGGTGATCATTCAAGATTACTTGGGCAGGAACCTTCCTGGTCTCTACCACAATACAGGCCTTTTCGTAACCTGTGTAGGAGAACTGATTTCAAATCTGATGATCTTATCGAAGGTTGGGTTGTTATCTTGGTGCACCAGTTAAGGTTTGTGATCTCATTCACATAATGAAATGCAGATGTCAGCTTTCTGGGCAGCAGTTGTTCAAAAGTCGAGTCCATAGTCCTAGGACATGCTGTGGAACAATTAAAATTGTTAGAAAGGACACAATGAGGCATAATCTGTGTGACCTGTTGTGGTACTCCAGGAGAGGTATCTGTTGTGAGGGAAGTATTAGTTAGTTAGTTTAGTTTATTGTCCTTTCGGAAATTCTTTTTGTATCTGTGGCAAGTCCCTGGGGCAGATTATAATTCCCTCGTACTGGACTAGTTGCTAGATGGTTAAGGTGTGGCAAGTTAATTGTCCCTCATACTGGATTATTTGCCACATGGTTGCATACTGGACCAGTTGCCTGATGGTGGAGGTGTGGCTGGTTAACTGTCCATTATACTGGACTAGCTGCCAGATGGTTGAGGAGTAGCATGTTAACAGTCCCTCATGCTGGATTATTTGCCAGATGTTTGGGTACTGGAGTACTGGGTACTGGTGTGACAGGTTAAAAGTCAGGTATCTGTTGTGAGAGAAGTATTAGTGATGGATTATTGAGGTGCGGCAGGTTAAAAATCCCTGTGACAGGTTACCATTTCCATGTACTGGACTAGTTGCTGGATGGTTGAGGTTTGGCAGATTAACTTTTCTTTTGTAGTAGACTAGTTGCCAGATGGTTAACAGTGTGTGGCAAGTTAACAGTCCCTCATACTGAACTAGTTGTAAGATGAGTTCATTATGGCATCTCCCAAGCTGGACATGTGTGTTTGTTGCTTCAGCAAGTGAGTGTGAGGAGCTACTAGAGCTCCTGCTTTGTCAATTTCTGGTGAAGTCCTTTGTAATAATGCTTGTAGATCTGGCTGACGTTAAAGGGCAGAAAAATTTAAGTCAAGGGACAAAAAACAGGATCAAAAAGCTCTTGCAATAATAAATTTATTTGAGAATGTGAAAAGGTAGTCTAGTGCTGTGGCTCAAATACAGAGTCTGTGATCCAAAGACTCCTTTCTGTGACATTCATGGAGGCCAGTGAGGGACGTCAGACTTTGGGGTGTGGGTTGCTTCATACAGTAACTGTTTTGTAATTTGGAGAGATCAAAAGCAAAATGCGTCAGACCTTATCAAAGGAAGGCTCACCCCCAAAATGCCAAACAACCAACCTACGGCCACAGAGAAATCCATGTGTAGTGGCTTGCAAAAGTATTTAATGATCATAAAAGGTCATAAAATTGCATAGGGTGTAAAATTATATCTACAAGGTTGGACATCCCAGTAAGCACTGCTGGATCAGTAATGAGGAAGTGGCAGCTGTGTCACTTTATTTCCAATGAATTTTGACTTTGAAAATTTACTTTAAGAGCATATTAGTGTGCAATAAAAATACTGGCTTGAACAATCTGTGTAAGCATCATTTGGAATGCAGGCAAATCTGATGACTTTTAGGGGGTTGAATACTTTTGCATGGTATGCCATATAGTGCTCGTGGTGTGAACTGAGATTAAGAATTGTTGGTAGGAGAGATTAATAAGACACAAGCCAACCTGCATGAAAAGTTAAGGACTGTAAATATCTTTGTTGAAATAGCTTTTGGCCAGAAAGCAGCTAACATGACCGAATAGTGACAATAGTTACCTTCTAATGCATAACCAGTAATATCGATAAATAAGACCATTTGATAAATCAGCACACAGGATCTTTATGTCTAAAAACCTGGAGCCGCTGATCTAAGGCCAGTTTTTCCCCCCATACATTTATTGCTTTGCTATAAAAATGTATTGTGTTGTAATCATGATATTGATATTATATCGTCGTATTGCCCAGCTCTAATCGCTACAAATTCTTCAAGCAATCATGTTTTACTTAGTACAGTAGTTCCTAATCTGCTTCTTCAGCGCCTACCTCAAACACAATCTGTGGGATCACAAAGGCCAGCGTTATAAATGCGAGCAATTGCAAGGATCAGTCCACAGAACAGGAGTGGGGGTTCTTTAGCCTAGACTTGCAGTTTTGGAATACCAATCACCGAAAGGAGCTCATTGTGTGCCTTCTGGGCCAGTATGTGATGAGGGTGTGTGTGTGTGTGCTTGTGTGTGTATGTGTAGACATGGGTCGTACGATTAAATGTACCCATTGTGGAACGTGTGTGGAGCACAGTGGGACCAGTGTAAGGGACGGATTGTCAGTGCCAGGCCGACTCGGGCCACTCTGGTGCAGCTGGACTCTCAACTGACACAAAACCCCTACTGATTCTCGGGATATGCTAGCACACTAACACAAACGTCCAATCACACGCCATGAACAAATTACGTTCTGCGGGTCTTTGCTAATATCCCAACAGTGAGCTAATATTCCAGTAAACGATACTAACTTGTCTGGTATCGTGTTTCTGTTGAAGTACTAGTGGAGTGCACTCATTAATTGACTGACGTGTTGACAAAAACCGTCCGCCATTTTCACATATTTTAAACTCAAAAATAGTGCGCGTTATCCAATATACATTTTCCCTGAAAACAATCATGAGCTAGCAGCGCATACGTGCAATGCTAATATGAACCAATTTGGGTTCCTAAGGCTAGCAAGCAGTTTTTGTAACATTAGCATTATACATGTATTAGCATAGAGAAACCCCAGGCTGAATCTCATTCACATGGTACTAAGAAGTGATAGTGTAACTAGTAGGATGGGAAATTTTGTTGGAAGACTTTAAGTTAAGATTTAAGTTGACTTTCAAAATGGGGGAACGTCTTTAATTTTGGTTTGATGCTTAGAACGAAACATATAAGGTCAAATGTTAGGTCAGTTCAACTCTCTTGTCCATTGTTCCCTTGTCTTATTGTGGGACGTGAGGAGGAGCTTGAATCCTGGCATGACATCAAGGGTGAGTAAGGTCATTATAGCAGACACAGAGGTCAGAGAGAGCAATACGTACTGTAGCAAGGCCACACACACACTGGTGACAGAAAGCAAATGTCCAACAAATGATTAAAAGTTCAGTTTTCCTGTGCTTTTCCTTTCTCTGACGCACAAACAGAATTCAAATGTATGCAAAAAAAGAAAAAAAACATCTGAGCTTTTAGTACTTGGAATTTGCATAAGCTTTATGGATTTTTGAGCCTGTGTGTGTTGTGTTATGTTGTGTGGTGTGTGCGCTCAGGAATTCGCAGCCTGGTTGAACGACACGGACGAGCACGGGTTTGTGGTAGTGTCGTTCGGCGCAGGGGTGAAGTACCTCTCTGACGACATCAGTTACAAGCTGGCAGGAGCGCTGAGCCGTCTAACTCAGAAGGTCATCTGGAGGTAGGACTGCTGCTCACTCTCTCATTTATTTGGGATTGCACCAAAAATGGGCAGAAATGACACCAAAAAATAAAAAAATAATAATAATAATAATATTTATTTATTTATTTATAACTAGATTTTCTTTCTTTATTTTTTATTAATTTATTATTTATTGATTTTAATTTACTTATTTATTGATTTAATTTACGTATTTACTAATTTATTTTTTAAATTTAATTCATTACTTATTTATTAATTATGTCCTGTTTACAGTGTTCAGCTGGCCATGAATCTGGACAGTAGTGTATACATGACACACGTGCACACCCACACTGAGCCCCCCATTTCTTCCTCCCTCTGCGCCCGTTGAAGGTCGCCCCAGCGGATCGTCCGTCTCCGTTACGGAAGTCCGGTTTACGAGCCTTATATTTGATTTGGCACAGATTTTTAGTTCAGATGCCCTCCTTAACGCAACCCATCCCATTTCATCCGGGTTTGGGACCGGCACTGAGAGCACACTAACACATGCAACCGAAGTGGCTGGGCTTGGTGCCCGATGTGTACACACAGTACACACATACACTCAAAAGAAAACACACCCATACTTACAAACACACCTCCTGGCAGCTTCCTGTTTTGAATAGTTAATTAAATTTTCTGGCGTATGTAAATCAGTGCTGATATCAGCGTGATATCTTCACATATTGTATTTATTTCCAATTCAGTACAAAACCACTTTGTTAGGTGAGCATGTGTATGGGGATATGATGTTTTCGTATCTCTCTTAAGTGTGTGTAAAAGAAAAGCGAGCACTTATTTCCCTTATTACTGTGTGAAAGTAAATTTTAAAGCGATTTCTTGCTGATAAG
>CM074972.1:10480601-10495822 GCA_037577455.1 Pangasius macronema
CACCTTCAGGTTCACCTTCAGGTTACAAGTCCGACTCTCAGACCATTAGGCCACGACTGCCCCCCAGATAATCATCTACTGAGCACAAGTGAAAGTCATAGTGTGTAAAGTGTGGCGAAAGGGGAAAAAACAATCTGACAAGCCGAGACATATCACCAGATGTGTGACACACCGTGTGAAAGTGGAGGTAGTGTAAACACGTGATCATGCTTTGCCACCTCCAGATTCGCACGTCACCTTTAATTAGTGAATTTAGTAAACAGTAAAAGAAGGAGAATTTGTGATCTGATCCGATCCGCTCATTAACGGCAGAATTTGCATTCCGTTCAAGATAAACCTGGAAAGAGTACAAGGTAACCCTCGGGCTGAAGGTGACAGCAAGGTGAACGTGTAGTCCTGATGTGCTGAAGCATGTCATCTGATCTGCAGGAGCGTGTGAAATGTGGAGGTGGCGTAAACGCCTCAGCCTGCATGGCTGCCTCTGCGACCAGTCATCTTTATTAGTGTTTAAATAATGATTATCCCAGCTGGAAATGCCTTCAGGTTCATCATGCAGAAAGATAATCACCGGAAACATGTAGCCAAGTGCTATACAACTGAAGAGCGAAGAAAGTGGCTGGCTTTAAAAAATAAAAATAAAAATACTAATTGTAGTCAACAACTAAGAGTCTTTTGGAAAGGCTTCGCGAAACAAGTACGAGCTGAGCGTTAACCGGTCCAACTTGGTGCAACTTGCTCAGACGCTAATGTTTCAAACGGATTTATTTCACCTTTGCTCATGGCCCACAGTGGCAAGCTGGTGAAAATTTCATGAATCTTACGTAAAAATGTTAAAAACAGGTAAAATTTCGATTGGTAGTTGTATGAAGTTCAGTGATCTTCTATCACTCGTTAAAACGCTTACGAATTGTATCCGATATGCGGAAACAATCAGCGACTGGGTGGTGCACTGAAGCCGACTTCCTGTTACCACCGTAACGTTGATTATTTTCCTGTAACAATATCCCGACGTGCTGTATTCCTCTTATACAACAGCAGTTTGTCAAGGCTAACAATTTTTTTTGTTGTTTATGAAAGAGTGATGCATTGTATCTGTCAGCATTACCTGTTTATGATTTTGTTTAACGTTGTGGTACGTCAGCAAAACAGGAACAGGTGGTTCTTATCACTTATGCTATAGCAGTTCTAAACTTTACTTCGTCACGCTCGATCTCTCGATGATGTTAATAAGTTAATAAGACAGAGTAATACAGCTTGGCATGTGTTACAAAGTGTTACAAAGCGTTACAAAGCGTTACAAAGCGCTGACACTGGAGACTCCTTCTAAAAAAGCACCATATCAACAATCACACACCATTTATGCGGAGCGTCCACAATACAAGTCCCTGTGTGAGCCGTTCATATAGATACGAGTGAATCAGTACAAACCTTGCACTGTCAATCAACACCACCTGACCAATCAGATTCGAGCATTCAACAGCGCTGTGGTGTAATTACAAATAAAAATCTGGCACACGCTTTAAACCATTATTTCAAATGCAAAACATTATAAAGAAATCTTTCTTGCTAAAGAGTTGCTCTAAGCTGGGCTTTTGTATAGAGAAAATGCTACCTAGAGCAAATTTGTTGTGTTGAGATAGGGGGAAAAAAACAGCTCCTGCAACACACAGAGTGTAACCATGACAACGCTGACAACACGGAGGTCTGTCGTGTGCCAGGGTGTACCAGCTAAGAGCGCACGTAGAAGAGATTTATTCATTCCTCACACACACACACACACACACACACACACACACACACACACACACACCCATACTCATACCCACACTGCAACATTTAGCCTAAATTTGTGGTTTTGAGGTTTGGTGTTCGACACTGAAATATTTCCAGATATTCAGAATGTGAAACTCTTTATATCCTTTTACTCCAGCTTGATCGTTTTCGCTTGTCCCCTGACCTTCAACCTTCACTTCACTCTGTTTTTCTAAAAAGAAAACAACCATGATTGATGAATATTCACTCAATAACTTGTATAGTATCATGCCAGTAGGAGAGATTTGACCATTTGACCCTGAAACCTTAAAAAAAATGATGCAACCTGTTGAACATGTGACTTGTGGAATATTCCATAAGTCTCATAGGGGTGAACGTGTTGAATGAACAGGGTTGTGGGACTAACCTGTATATTTCTGATAACCTGTGATGATGGAGATTATGGATGGAGTGCTGTTGCGCCAGGTTCTTGTACTTCCAGATCTTGATCAGCTCTCGCATGTATTTAAAGGTGACCTCAGCTTATCTTCCACCACAATGCAAAGCAAATTTGACTTGCCGCTCTCTAGCGTTAGCGTGTCGGCCCTTTCCCTGTTACACAAAGTCCTTGGATAGCTCATCGTTTCAATTGGCCAGCCACGGAGGAGACCCAGCTGACTCGAGGCCACCGTGAGACCGTTGCGTAGTTGCGGTGGAAACGAGGGAGCGCGCCGTTCCTTTCCTCCGCCGTCATTTACACCTCAGCGTGGAATTGTTGTTGTTGTTTATCGTCTTTCCTAATGAGCAGTCTGTGGTTGGACCACCTCAGGGAGGACGCACGGGTACAAGTCCCCAATGTCCGCACCAGAATAGCTGGAGACACACTCCAAGGACAACTAAACCCATATACTGATGTTTGTGCCATCTTGAACTTGTAACACCTGGAGAACATTTCAGAACATCAGAAATATCAGAATATAAAATAGTTACTCCAGAAGATTCCACTTCCGTGTGTGTGTGAGTGTGTGTGTGAGTGTGTGTGATATGCTGTATATGACCAAAATGCAGTGTTAACCATTTTAGTGCTGTTTTAGTGCTGTTTTATGACCAGTTTATGATGGATTGTTGCGTCGTTATTGTCAAGTCTTCCTTATATAATCTGACTGATAGGTCAGAAGGTGATCTTATATAACAGCAGCTCTTAGTGTCAGCTGCAAGGTTTATATCAATGCGTTTGGCTTCGATTTTTTGGTTTCTTGGTACGTTTATTTTAACGTTCTTAACGTCAAGAGAGAAAAAGAGAGGCTGGTGCGGGATCGACTGTTTACAGCTACTATAACGTGAGTAATAACATGAGCTAGCTTGTTTTGTGTCATCATTCTACATCGCTAATTTAAACCAACTTTAAACGTAAACTAACTTCCGCAACATTCCACATAAACATAGTTATAGACAAATAAAGATTATAGATATGTTGTGTTGTTCTTTAATAAACAAAAATGAGAGAATAAAACCATAATGACTGTTTTATAGATATTCTCTGACCCTACGTGTTCTGATGTCACGTGTTCACCTTATTTCACGGGACACTGACAGCCCAGGAACGCACTAAAATACAAAGTCAGCTGTCGTCACGTTCGTCTGAAACGTATCGTAAGACAACCGTATGTCAAAACTGACGAAAGACGTCTTTATGCCACGTGATGCCGATCAGCATACGTCTTCATAAACATTTTCGTATATTAGTATCTCCATTTTCCCTATACTTTTTTTTCAGCTTTTGACATCGACAACTTTTTTTTTTAGAAAATTCGCTGTGTGAAAATGACACGCAGGTAACGCAGTGGGACTTTACCTCCCGATTTTGCTTGCCCAGCCGAATCTTGGCTGTTATTTGCAATCTGATCGTTGCTTTATAGAACTGCCAACTGTGTACACTGCAAACAAAGGATAAACACGAGGCAATGGAAGCAAGATCATGTGACCCCAGATGTCCATCTTTCTTCCGTTTTCCTGCAGGTTTTCTGGAGTTCCCCCAAGGAACCTAGGCAACAACACAAAACTAGTGGAATGGATGCCACAGAATGACCTGTTGGGTGAGTTAACACACACACACACACACACACACGTATGCTGACTCAGCATGAGTGCCCTCCTCCATCATATTATCTCCCTGTAAATGAGCACTGACGTATGTTTGAAACTTTTTCTGAAGTCCTGCTGTGTGTGTGTGTCCCTGTGTGCATGTGTGTACCTGTGTGCGTCTGTGTGATGTGTATATCTTTGTGACCAAATGTCCCCACAAGGATAGCTATATCGTTTCTGACAGCGTTTTGCCTTATGGGGACATTTTTCCGGTCCCCATGAGCCATTAATCAGTCACATTAATAGTTTTGTCAGTGGAAGGTCCTCACAAGAATAGTAACGCAACTGTGTGTATGACTGTTTATCTCTGTCTGTGTGTGTCCATGTGTCTGTTTCTGTGTGTGTGTGTATGTGTGTGTGTGTGTGTGTGCGCGTGTCTATCCTTATCCCTGTGTGTGTCTATATGTGTCTGTCTGTGTGTTCAACTTTCTCTGCCTGCGTGTGTATGCTTATCTCTGTGTGTGTCCCTGTATGTGTCTGTTTGCATGTGTGTGTGTGTGTGTGTGTGTGTGTGTGTGTGTGTGTGTGTGTGTAACGGTAACTGAAACAGAGAAACTTTGTTTTTCTTCTGTCCCTCTCTCCTTCTTGTGTAAGCCAATCATTCATTCTTTGCGTTCATCCCTCGATTCATCCCCTCATCCATCTATCCATCCCTCACATACATGTAGAAGAAAATGCTTTTCAGAGAGCGAGAGAAAGTCAAATTATCTGATTGTTATTTGATGTCTGAGTCACATCCTGCTGGTGTCTGTCAATGGCACATTGTCTACACACACACACGCACACACACACACACACACACACACACACACACACACACACACAGACTGAGGATTGTGACCTCGCCTAATTATACCTTTGGGCTGATTTCCCTGGTTTTGAATACACAGGCTGGAGAAATGCGTGCGCGAGAGAGAGTGAGAGAGAGAGTGAGAGAGAGAGAGAGCGAGAGTGAGAGTGAGAGAGCGAGAGAGAGAGAGAGCGAGAGAGAGCGAGAGAGAGTAAGAGAGAGAGAGAGAGCAGAAGTGACAGAGACATTCTGCTCCACATTCTTCTCATCCTCCATTTTTATTGACACAGTTGAGGGTTCACCTGCATGCACCAATACATCACTCATTTAATCATTACTGGTTAAATATTAGCTTAGACATCACACACACACACACCCATAGATCTTTATATTCAGAACTCATCTCTTGAACCTGTGTGTGTGTGTGTGTGTGTGTGTGTGTGTGTGTGTGTGTGTGTGTGTGTGTGTGTTGAATTCATATAATTTGGTTTTTAATGATTTAGCAAATGTATATTAACTCCATATTGAAGAAAAGAATCCAAGAAAGGGCATAGGAAGATTTTTAAGCAATTAGAATTTACAGCTTGATAGCAGTGTGTATCAGTCGTAGTGCGTGTGTGTCTGTGTGTCTGTGTGTGCGTGTGTGTGTGCTTGTGTGTGTGTGTGTGTGTGTGTGTGTGTGTGTGTGTGTGTTGATAGCTCTCCATAAACTGTTTTGTTTTATTGTTATGTGAAAAGTGAGACTAGCAAGATCAGAGCTCAGTCTGGCCTTTTCTTGCCTGTCAATCACATCCCATGTCAGTTCAGAAAGCTCCGCCTCTTCACACTTCATACTAACAAATGACAGCTTGTTTCTCGATTCTATGCAAATTAGCTATGATAATGGTAAAGCAGAAAAACTGTCATCTTTAGTTCCCCGTCACACCTGTAGTTCCTGCTGCAGTTAGTTCCCATTTACTGTTTGACACACAAAAAAACAGAACATAAACTGATCTGTGGTTATAGTTGTGTATAGAGAAAAATAACGCTTGGAAGGAAGTAGTAGAGATTGTCTGGGTAGCTAGCACAGTTAGCTTGCTTTGCTAATCTGCCAACAAAACTAGCGCAAAGCCTAGCATGTAACGCAGCTACAAGCAATAAGACTTGTCACGAGGTTATGGATCCTCATGATGTCTCGGGGAGTTTTCCCTTGCCTCCGTCGCCTCTGGCTTGCTCATTGGGGATAAATTCACATATTTACAATTCATTTTGGTTTTAGATTCAGATTCAGATTCTGATTCAGAATGATGGGTGTTAAAGCACCCTAAGGATTTTCTCGAGAGAAACAAACCAAGGCAACTTTCAGGGGTGTGTTCATGGAGAGGACAGTGATGGGAGGGGCTGCATTTGTTTACATTTTGAGTTTCAAAGCAGCTCAATTCGAACAAAATCACTGTACATACGTTTAATACTACATCACAGTATAAAACTAAAATAATAAAATATTGTATTGAGATGAGATTAATCCACTTTCGGAGCTTTAGGAGGCATGAGGCATGATCACTTATCCTCTGTCCTAATGGGCGTGGTCATTTCCAGCATGACTCCGCCCCCATGTACAGGGCACAGGGGCTCACTGAATACTTTGATGAGGATGAAAATGATATATAAATATCATATGCTATGGTTTTCAAATTCACCAGATCTCAACCCAGCTGAATACCACCGCGATCAAAACGCGAGCTAAGGGAATATCGTTTGGAAGACTGTTCGAGTACAGTTCCTGAGATCTGTACATTCCGGCAGCTTGTAGTTATTACTAACACGCTTTCCGTTCGCGTTTCCTTTAATTCGTCACCCATCTGCATGTGTTCGTTGAACGTTGCTACACCCAAGTTGAAAGAAAGTACTGATTTACAAGTCAAATTCCAGTCTGCCGTGTACATTTGGAAAAAAATGAGGAGTTTCTGATGCTGAACAAATACAAAATACAAGCATCTAAAATTTCATTTCTTAGGACACAAAAACACGAGGGCGTTCCTGAGCCACGGCGGCCTGAACAGCATCTACGAGGCCATGTACCACGGCGTGCCCGTCGTCGGAGTGCCCCTCTTCGGCGATCACTACGACACCATGACACGAGTGCAAGCCAAAGGCATGGGAATCATGCTGGAGTGGAAGAAAATGAGCGAGGAGGATCTTTACACGGCCATGCTTAACGTCATCACGGACAGCAGGTAGCACACACACACACACACACACACACACACACACACACACACTGGGTTTCGGTTTAGACCCATTCCAGAGATCTGTGACTCCCAAACAAACTGTTGGCGTGAGGGAAAGTTAACCTCAATCTCAATGCTACTGTTGATGATTTACCACTTTTCAGACTTCACGTACGTATTTTCACAAAACAAACGTGAGTTACGTGAAAATACATGTATTAAAATCCATGGGACTCCTTTATGATTGCAGCACAAATTTTGCATTTTAGAACCATAATTCTATTATTTTAAATATTGGGCACATTAGGCAAATGCGTACCATCATATTTATTTGTTGAAGCCATTAAAGCTATTTTTTTTCCACCCACAGAACCCAAACTAGTTGTACTCTGTTAAAGTGTAGATATGTTTTATTATTATTATTATTATTATTACATAAACAGCAACGTCTTAGTTTTAAAACGATTCCAGTAGCCAGTCAGTCAAGCTTAGCTATTGTATAACTCCTAGTTCATTAAAATGATCAGTGTAAGTTATTTTTCAAACTTTCCCAAACTTTTTTGGGCAAACGACCATAAATGGATGAATTTTCGGCGACCGAAACCACTGTACATTTTTTTAAATTACAGTTTTATAATGTAGGACTCCTGTAACATTTACACATAGGTATAATGGACGTGACTAAAAAACAGTGGAACATTCCTCACGCTGATTTACCCATCTATTGGGAAGTGGGTTGTTCTAGGAAAATAATCCACGCCTGGTTGGTGTGATATGGCCTGACGCAGCCCTGATTTATTTTATTTACTCGACACGTGATTTTTGCGTGCACAAGCAGAAGCAGCGGCAGCACGAGCGTCCTCGTTCGCACACTCGCTTCATATCTTACGTACCATCCGGAAGATCTGAAAGTGACATTTACTAGATGGCAGGAAGCCAAAACATCCCTGTCCATCAGGTTTCCAAGTTCAACTGGAAAAATGTCTCTCTTTAAAATATTCCGCTGTCGTCGTGATTGTTGTCATGAGCGGCATTGTAAACTGAAAACTCTGATACTCTTACGTTCATCTAGAAAATCCAGAAGTCTAGTGCAAGTCTAGCAAAACAGCTTTCGGTAGGTTTGAAGGCGACGTGAGAAGCTTTTAAAATTCGGAAACTAACCGTGATAAGAAAACGGGTTAGTGTTAGTACTTAATAACAGTCTATAATAGTACATGTCTGCGATCTGAGACTCAACAGAGGGTGATGAGTGGAGGGAATGTATCCTGTTCATTTAAATTTAAACATTTCAAAATATTAGCACACGAAATCCCTCTTTGATATTTCTAATATTAATTTATAAATGCGGAGATGAAGCTAGTGGGTGCAAGTGTTGAGGATGCAGAAGATAGGGATAGGTGGAGAGTGATGATTCGCTGTAGAGACCCCTGAAGGGAAAAGCCCAAAGAAGAAGAAGAAGAAGAATGAGCATTTGTAAATCAGGCGACCTGCGCATGAGGTCGTGAGCGCTAGTTTGGGAACCCCTGGCTTATAGCCTAGTAGCTGTGCCAGAAACCTTAAAGCACTGACACTGACACCATAATCACGAATTCCGCACGTTTTTAATCCCTTAACGCGGAGCCTCAGCTATACAAATCCCTGCGCTAGAGAAAAATAACAACGTATTACAACGACCAATCAGAAGAATCCAGAACATTGCTGTGGTACAGATGTTATTACAGTGTAGGCGTAGCAGTAATGATTGTAGTTTGGCATAGGTTCACCTTATACCTTTCTATGGAAAAAAAAAGAAAAGAAAAGTGATATGTTAATGTAGAATAAAAGGAGACGGGGAGAGCGGTGTCCTCATTCCGATGCACACAAAGTTAATTTTTAATGCCAGTCCCAATCAGGATGACTCAAGTTTACAGGCTTGTGTTGAGTGGAAGCCTTGTGTCCTCGCTAACCGAATATTTGCACAAGCATGACGTTTATGTGTACAGTTCAAAGGAATAATTGTGAACAAACAGCTCCATAAAATATCTAATTGCGCTTTCAAGGCGGTGCTGTTTCACCAAGTTTGTTTTAAGGCAAGACGGTATAGATTAAGGCTTCATTTTTAAAAAAAAAAAAAAATATATATATATATATATATATGTAAATTTGCGTACTTAAGCTGTAAAGTCAAAAACGGATGTCGTTAGAATTCAAATATTTACTTCACTGATGATATGATCCCATAAGAAGAATTTTACAGGACGTTTCGGATATATTTACTTTTAAATAATCGTTTACTGACGAAAATAGCTCGCCTGCTGTTCTAAAAATATTATGCCATTTTTTAGTAATGTAAATCTAACAATAATCTAACAGTAATTAATATTTTGAGAAATTTCTCTGTAATATCCTTCAAAATTTTTCAAGGATAAATAATTGAAATTGTGCGTAGTGGGCGGAGCTTAAGCTTTCTCCAAAGTTGCTGAGTCTCAGATAATGTGAGATAAACAAAAACAGTGAAAGAACCTTTTTTTTCTTGAGTTTAGATATTATTATTATTATTATTATTATTATTATTATTATTATTATTACAGTGTTATAAAAGATGTGTTATCTAAAGATAATCGTCATTTCTGCCTGTAGCGTCTCACAAACGTCACACCATGTTCCAAGAGTTAGATTTGTTCTTCTTCACTACACATTACACAAGGAGGAAGGAAAAAAGCTACAGTGCTGCATTCGTTTTTACTCCGTGTTTGCGGAGTGTTTAATTTATTGCGACATCTACAGCAAACACCACATCAGTCAATAAAAACCTGTCGGGCATGTTCAGCACACAGGATGACACCGTGGGGTTTGACGTGCTGACTTTGGAAAAATCGTAGCGCAGAGGCACAAAACTGATGCGCGCTGCCTCCTTGTGGTCACAGGGAGAAAGTGCGGGTCTCGCGTTTGTATCGTCTTGTCTCGCACTTGTCTCTGTTTCTCGGTGCAGACGACACAACTCTCATTCGTTCTCTCATTCGTTCTCAGAAAGAACATTGAGGAGATTTGAGCTTGTTGTCTGTACCCACTCATTCATCTCACTGACTATTCCTCCCTTCCTTTTTCCACTTCTCTCAGGTATCGAGAAAAAGCCCTCAAGTTGTCCGAGATCCACAAAGATCAGCCCGGCCATCCAGTGACGCGCGCCGTTTACTGGATCGGCTACATCCTGCGGCACCGCGGCGCCGAGCACCTGCGCTCGGCCGTCTACAGCGTCCCCGTCTACCAGTACTTCCTGTTGGACGTCGCCGCCGTCCTGGGGGCGGGCTTGTTTCTCATCTGCTACTGCATATACTGGATAGTTCGACTCGTCCGCTCGTGTTTGGGAAGGCGCAGGGCCTCAGTGGAAAAGGCCAACGGACACTGTCACAACGGCATCGCAAACGGCAAGCACAAACGCAACGGCCACGTCAAGAGCCTCGACAAGAAGCTCAAATAACAAACCCAGGCAAAAAAAAAATAATTCACAGACGCTGAAGCTATACTAAAGAGGAAAAACTAACGACATGCCATGTGCGACAGGAAATGAACACACAGGTGAACAGACCAACGAAAATAAACAAAACAAGATGAAGGCGTGAGCTGAAAGCCAAATGGAGTGGGGGGAAAAAACAGCGAAATTCGGATTGCGCTTCTTGGTTTGATCAGAGTCTGATTTCTTCACTCGTCCATTTGGATACAGTGAACGTTGATGTGTGATTCGGGATATCGACTCCATCCTAGTAGGACAAAAGTGACAGTTTTAATGTTACAAATACATTTTATTAACTAGTCGCCCTCCTTCAAGTTTCAGATGTCTGTGTAGAATAACTCTATTTATTTTTCAATTAATCTTTGGAAATATTCCCGTCTTTTCTCGCTTTTCTATACCGAAGGTGCTCGCGTCCCCCAAATATGCTTGTTTTCGGCTTGGTAGGCATCGTAAACGTGCTAGCTGTTGCTAGAGAGATTAGCGTGACGGTGGGCCTTAAAGAAAAAAAATCCACCCTGAATGACTTTAAGATCAATAATCATAAATGTGATCTTCAGTGGTGCAAAAGATTCATCTTATGATTAAATGTTGGTTTAAAATTGAATTCCTCATCACGATGAGCTGTTTTCGCTTCAGTCAACAGGTTCCAACATTACCCACAATGCCGATAGTGACGATAGCGATGCAGCGGGATTTAGCCCTTGCTTCAGCTCTGCTTAAAGAGAGCGATGCAGCGGCGCTTTAGTCCTTTAGTCTGTCCAGCTGTCTCACCTCCTCATCTGTACGCAAGCAGATCAGCTTTCAAAGCGTCAGTTTTTTTTTTTAAACACAACTGTAACTGCTCTAAGCAATGCCCCCCTTTGCCATCGGCACACGACGAAAACACAGCCGACAAATCAGCACCAGAATCACAAATATTTCAATATAATCACGCATGTTTTTCAGGGTGGAATTTCCCTCGTGCTAATAACGCCGCGATTTAGAGAAACTGTGCATACGTGCTGCTGCTAACAGGTAATACTAGTTCGCCATAGAGCAAGCCCACCTGCCATTTTTTCCTATTAGGATCTTTAAAGCTTAATTTAAATGAAATTCTTTAGAGCGTAGATGTGTCCATTTCAAGGGTGTAGACGTGTTTTCGAATGATAGGTAATAGTCATAGATCAGAACGTCCCAATACTGCTTTTATCTTAAATACAACAGGAAAACACGTTTTCTAATCTTCTGCTGTCGTCTTTTCTTCTGCTCACACTCCCCTTCATTCCGCCTTGAGGCACTTAACTTGTGTGTGCATGTGTGAGTGAATGAAACAGGTCTGATTGTCGATGTGTAGAATAAACAAAGCGCTAATGTACGTCTTGTAGCTTCTCACAGAGGGAGTGTGTCCTATGAGGCCTTATATTGTAAATCTTTGGTACTGTAGTTGACATCCCATGATGCACCATGCCTCTCTGGAACCAGCCTTATTTTTTACATTTTTTTTTTTTTTTTTATTATTTTTGGTGATTGTTTAGGATTGGTCTTTTTCGCACTGCTGCTTGAAGTGTTCCGATAACATTTCACACAAATCAGAATGATTTGTACCGTCCGAGTGATCGCTCATGCAACAGGCTGCAATTAGAAACAAATTTTTATTTCTGGCATAATTTGTAGCATAATTTAGAAGAAGAAAAAAAAAATCACACTTAGATCCCATGTTGATTTTATAGCTGAGCATTAAAGTAAAGTTTAAAAATCTTTTTTTTTTTTTTTTCTGAGCATCTTCTGACTTTTTGGATTGCACTAAGTCCTGTCAGACCTGCACAGTGAGAAACATACTGACTGACATCTCAATCCAGAGATCGTGTCAGATAACATAAAACCAAACAATAAAAATGTGTAAATAATTCAGAAATGTAACAATTCAGCCATTTTCACTGTGAGCTTTAGGCATTTTGCCAGCCAAGCACTGTTTATAATTATGTCCATACTTGAATATTGTACTGTACATGGCTGCGAAATGGCTGGAAATGCAAATAAGCTATGACTGGAGAAATGGCTACACCCAGAAAATTCTTTAAACCATATAACCATCACTTTCTACTCACTCTTGGTCATAATTACAGTATTAATAGAAGCCTAATAGTGGAAGAAATAACATCAGTTGCTTAATGTAGTTGAGAATGAGTGTATATGAGCAACTATATGAAGTGTGTGTGTGTGTGTGTGTGTGTGTGTGTGTGTGTGTGCGCGCACGTGTGCGTCCAGCGCTACTGCTAATTTAAAACATGCTACAAGAAAATTTCCCTTTTCATTGCTCAACCCTTTCTTTCCTTTTACTGTCAGATTCCATCGAGTTAGTTTATTCCTGCTTACACGTTTTTTTTTTTTTCGTTTTTTTTATTAAGTAACGATTTAAATATTTTAAAGTGTCTATCGTGTGTCTGTTGTAATGTAAATATAGTATGTAAACAAAAATACTAATGTTAAATAAACATTAAATATTTTGTTTGCCTAAAATCTGGCATCTGAGAGCATTTTTTGCCCTCCACCAATCTTTTTGAATCTGACTTGATCAAGAAAAACCGAACATGCGAACATGAGTCTAGAAAAGAATTCCACATCTGATGGTGATGTGAATCTTCAGTTTATTCTGGAATATATTCTTTTGTAAGCAATATATTTCAGTTTTTAAATCAAGATGTGTTAATATAACATAATTCTTTTGATCTCTTGTCTTACGTGCTATAGTTCATTCAATATTAACATTTCAATTAAATACCTGTTAAGACAGTTAGATCATTTAAGTGCATTTCATTTCGTATCCTTCTTACCTCATTGATTTCTACCAAAAGTAATGTAATAGCATTGAGAAATCAGTCCCTTCAAGTATCGTCCTTGGACAAGCCATTAATAACATGCACTGCTGTGTACTGCTATGCTCAGTTCATCCATTTGGATGATGCTAAGGTGACAGGTTTGTAAACCCACTCCCATGTGTAACCATCTCTGACAGCTTACTTGGTACCCACACATATGTAACTTGGTATTTGTGGTATTTGCCAGTTCTCCCCTCGTACAGCTGCTTTTCTGCTGCACAGCTCAAGAAAATATATTGCGCATGGGTGACCGTTACTAAGTCCTTTATCTTGGTCAGACTGCTGATCTATCAGGCCTTTCTGAGTTGGGAGAAAAGCTGCCACTGGTGAGTCTCCATTATTGAACGAGACTATATATGCTAGGTGTGGTCAGTAGATCAGCTCTCGCTCTCGGCAGAGGGGTGGATGCTACGGTAGTAGCTCATTGGCACCTGTGGCTAATACTGTCTGATGTGCCAGGCAGAGTCACTGGATGCCATCTTGGCCAAGTTCACGCTCAAAAATAAACAGACTTAGGCTTTCTAGAGCATCTATTCTAAGCAGTGCATGAATCCGGAACCATCCACAGGCACTCATGAACCGACAGCCATGGAGCTGTCTTTTTCTCCTGATGTTCCACCAAATCAACAGCCACCCAGAAGTGCTGCATGGCCATCAGCTTGGAACAAAGGCCCATACCTGGCCTCCAGAGGTGAGAAAGATGAAGCCTAGCAGATTTTTTTTCCATTCAGGGGCCCAAAATAAACATGTTCATTGCTATCACAGTCACACAAACACCTTCTGTCTGCCATAACAAACTGTGTTTTCCCACAACCTGATCGCTGTTTTCAGAGGTTCGAGAATTCTCACTTCCTCAGTTTGGTCACACTAGTAGTTTCTCAGGGGTTGGGGGTTGGGTAGGAAAAATGTCTTACCTATTTTGAGCAACTCAGTAAAGAATGTTCCTGCTGTGGCCACGCTTATCTGTTGTAGAAAGAAATACACCGTGGCTGTGATGAAGAAGTGATCATATCACAAAGCGGCTGGTACAGCTGTTTTTTGTTTTTCCCAGAAAGAGTGGGGTTTTGTTTCCTATACTAGAACTGCATGTGTTAAACATTTAGAAATATTCAAATTCAGGATGTTAACACTTTGACAGTTAATGCACACAGTCAGTCCAGGGAACTGGTTTACTCTGACAGATCCGATGGATGCTTATGTTCATGTGGTAATACACCCGGTAGTGTCTTGGGTTTGAATTAGAGGGCATATCATACAGATATTTAATTCTGCCCTTCATACTTTCACTAGCACCTAGAACCTTCACACTGTCTGTATTGGTGTCAGTAGTTTCAGACTTCTTGGACTGAGGCAGAAAGTGCACATCTGTGCTGTCACATATTCAGGGACTGGGATTTTCTGTGAATAGCAATAGGAGTATCCTGACCCCAACTCAGAATCTGTCATTTCTACAGTCAAGCATATCTTCCAGTTCACAGTGTATAAGCTTTTCAGAAACAGTCCAGGGAAAATGGTCGCCAGTACAAAGAAACCTCCATATAATTATCTACCTATTTAGTCTGGTTGGCCCTCAGGCATTTTTTCCCTGCATTCAAGGATCCTCATGGAACAACACGAGTGGTATCCTACAAAAACAGGCAGGGGAAACACCTTCTCTCCCTCTTTTGAAATTGCTCCATTTTGACATGTAGTAGTCTTCACTTGTGGTTTCTCTGGGCAAATCATGGGCAGGGCCACCTCAGTCTCAGAGCAGACTTCCTCTCCAGAGCTGGCCCTCTGGTAAGAGAACAGAGGCGTCACCTCCAAGTAGCGGAAAAGATATGGGCTCAGTTCGGCAGGGCTGACATCAGTCTCTTTGCATCCAAAGAAAACTGGCTAATGTATTTCTCTTTGATGGATCACATGTCCTTTGGTGAATGCACTGGCACACAGTGAAGTGAAGTGAAGTGACTTTGTGGCCAAGTATGGTGACC
>CM074972.1:10522862-10533926 GCA_037577455.1 Pangasius macronema
ATAGGGATAGGTGGAGAGTGATGATTCGCTGTGGCGACCCCTGAAGGGAAAAGCCAAAAGAAGAAGAAGAAGAAGATATTAAATAAAACGCTTTTGCTAATGGACTGTTTGGAGTCTGTTAATTGTTCATGCTCAGGAAAATGCAAACTATCTGTTAACCTTCAGAAACTTTCCACTGAACTCTTCTAACACAAGCAGCAACACGTAATCATGCTAGACCTGAAGCTTGCACAGAGTTACCATGGCCGCGGCTGCCGCTAGCAACCTGTCTCCATCACATGCACGCGCATCCAGAACTTGGTAAAGTTAAATCATGATAATAATAATGCTGTGGAAGTATTAAAGGCAAAACTGGACAAATCTTATTAATAAGAATAGCTCAATAGTGCTTTCTTCTTCTGCTTCTTCTTCTTCTTTAAATTCTTTAAATTCCTATGTTCTTATTTTTTCCTCATTCAATAAATATTTTGAGGTCATTCTTTAGGTCATATACTTTTATAGGATCTTGGATTGTAGTGTATTTTGGACATGGTTTCCTCCTTCATGTTGTTTCCCATGGTTTTGCTTTCTTTTCTAGTCCTGTCCCTGCCCCTTGTCCTGTCATTGGTTTGTTGTCTGATTGTGTTCACCTGTTCTGTGTTTAGGTCTGATTAGTGTGTCTACTTCAATTCCATCTTATTTGTATAACACTTTGAACAATAGGATTTGTCTCAAATAAGTCCAGATGTTGGTTGAGATCCCTCATGAATAAGCCAGGGGTGACAGCGGCGAGGAAAAACTCCCTGAGACGACACGTGGAAGAAACCTTGAGAGGAACCAGATCTCTGTGCTGTCTCTGGTTCGTGGTTTGCCCTTAATAAAACTCACATACAGTTTACACACGTGCCTCTCATTACATATCACAGAAACAAAGAAACAAAAAAAGAGAGAGAAATACTTAACCACAAGTCAGCTACGTCTTGAAGCTCACACTCATAGCTCAAGAAGATTAAAGAAGTGATTAAAAGATTTGTATGAATATAAAATAACTGGATTGCATTAGCTTGAGAAATGGATAAATCCATGAAAGTTTTCATTCATGCTGTCCGTTTTGGGATTAACTTCCTCTGTTCTCTCAATCTTTTTGAAAACTGTGTGTGTGTGTGTGTGTGTGTGTGTGTGTGTGTGTGTGTGTGTGTGTGTGTGTGTGTTAGAGAGTGGCAGAGATTTATCTGTTCTCCTCATTATCTGATGGTATTCATAATTCTCTTTCATTTATTAAGCTGATATGAAAGAGCTGCACTCACCCTCAGGGCACAAACACACACACACACACACACACAGAGAGAGAGAGAGAGAGAGGGAGAGATAGAGAGAGACAGCTCTGTGTGTTGTATCCACAACTTCTAATCACTCTTACTGAGCAGGGTCTCATCTAGTTTGGTCAGATTTAATCTATCAGGCTGATCAGACTTCTCAACATGTCCAAATCTGGATTGATTTAATTATTCATGTTCTTAGGTCTATTTGTGTATGTGTGTGTGTGTGTGTGTGTGTGTGTGTGTGTGTGTGTGTGTATTTGTTAGTTTATTTCGTTTCTTATTTAGTATTACATTGTTTACATGAGTTTTTTATTCTTGAAGACAGCCATTAATGCGGCCTTCGTTATGCAGCTATGCAGCCAGACGTTACATTTTTATGACGTATTTTTCATTTTCGACAAACATTCTTTCTTAAAGGTGCTAAAAATGTTCTTTAGAGCAATAAATTAAAACCGTTTTTGACTCTCAAATATTTACTGTCCTCTATAGAACCTGTTCTGGCACAATAGCAGCTACTGGTACTGGAAGAGATTCGTCATACACATTGCTGTCATGAAACTCAAACACAATGTTGTCATGAACACTCCATGTTTACTTCCTGTTTTCCTCATTCCTGCTCTTGCTGTGCTCTTAACACTCGCCGTGATCAGCTCTCACACCTTATGTCTTGTTTATTTCGGCAGCGTTTTTTTTTGTAATACTCACTCGGTTTGTGTAAAAGCTGTGAACCTCTTCTCTCGTTCCACGTTTCCATGGTCCTGATTATAGAGTGTAGAGTTTTCATAGTGTTCTAGGTCTTAAGGGAAAACTCCACCCTGAACGAATGTATCATTAACGAAGAATCATTTTGTAATGAAGATTGAAGTGATGATAATTACTTTCAGAACACGGTGAAGATGATTAATTCATGTATTTAGAAGTGTTTACATTATATAGAAGGCAAAGAAATTCTGTGAATGAATGTTTGCTAGGTGACATGGCTAATGTTGGCAATTAGCATCGTCATTAGCACAGCAGAAATAGTTTCTGTAATTCAACCTGACACTGAATTATGCAACATTTTCTGCCCTGAAAGTAGGTGGTGCAGTATATAGTTAATTTTGGAAAGGCTTAGTGAATATTTAGTTCACGATGCTAGTGATGCTGTTTGTGTGTGTGTGTGTGTGTGTGTTTTTTTTTAATTCATTCATTAAAAATAGAAATAAAAAAAGTAATATTTAGATTTAGAGTCACACCACAGTTTACAGAGTGATATTAAATATAAACTGAAGAATTACATGCACTTTTGAAGAAATAAAACACGTATGGTGTGCTGTTAAAGAAAAATAATCAATGACACAGTATGGTGTGATGTGGTACCATGTGAAGCGGAGTAACGGCTATAAGAACCAAGTTTATTATATTCCAATATAATGGTCCAACAGCACCTTTGTTTCCATTTCTAGTTACCTTGAATTATGTGGAGCAACCACCATACAAGTCGTTGTGAATGAGTTGTTACTATAGCAACAAGAACCTATGGTTGTACACCAGGGCATGCCAAGGGTGGTGTGATACAGCACAACGCGCAAGTCGATTGCCACTGCCCCTCCCCCTCCGGTTTGTTGTGGTGAAGGGTTTTGTTAGGAGACATTCTGCTTGTGCGTTTTGTTGCATCACACCCCTCTTGGCGTGTCCTGGCATACAACGACCAATCAGTATTGAGAATTCAATAACGTTCTGGTTTAAGACTTAATAATGAGAGATAATATAAGAATAAGACTAAGAATAATAATAAGCGTGGTGATGTATAATTATACAGTAGACTGTCTCCAACACTAGTCGCTGTCTAGGTTAATTATCCTAATGTGTTCACCTGTTCCGTGTTGCACTTCGGTTAGTTTGTGTATTTCTACCCTCCTGTTCCTTTGTCTCACTGTGAAGTCTTGTCAGTTGTGCATTTCCGAGCATTGTTTCTCTGTTTCTCTGTCTGTGAGTTCGATTTCTCCTAATTTTGTACCTGCCTTATCTGTCATTTATGGATATAAATGTGTATTAACCCCAGCTTGAACCTTACTCAGTGATATTTGGAATGAGATGATTTGTCACCTGCTAGCATTAGAAGCAAGGTTAAGGTGGATTCAATTACCCTTATTAAAACAAGTACAAATTATTGTACAAGTTGCTTAAGTAAACATAGCAGAGTGAATGTAGCAGTTATGCTAATAGATCCGCCCACACAGATCGTGACTGTCTGTGCTTTGAACCCTGGTGTGGATTATTTACATGTGATTGCCTCTAGCTCCATTTCAACACCTCACACACTGCACGCAGCACAGACAGACGTGCATTAGTCACTGGCTCAAGTTTATATTCGGTAAGTGCTCATCCTGCAGGTGACTGGTGCGGCAGGGTTTTACTGATTTACTGCTCTGAGCTCCAGCGTAGCGCATCCGTTAGTTATTTGTTAGCTAATTAACCCCTTATTAGGTGAATCGAGTGAGTTGGAGCACAAAGATGTGTGCAGTAGTAACAGTCCTTTTGATTGATTAATTAAGGTCTTTAACACACACACACACACACACACACAGTAATTGTTAGACGCTCTACTGTGGACAACTAAAATACTGTGTGTAGATTTTATTTATATATAGGAACATTAAAAGTTACTGTGTGTGTGTGTGTGTGTGTGTGTGTGTGTGTGTGTGTGTGTGTGTGCGTGCATGTGTGTGTTATCTATAGAGGGCAGTGTTCCTTCAGAGTAACAGTCTATCATTCACTGTCTGTTTAAACAGTCAGTATCAACTCTCTCTTTTCTGTCTCTGTGCCTCTATCTATCTATCTATCTATCTATCTATCTATCTATCTATTCCTGTCTGTCTGTCAGTCTGTTAGTCTGTCTGTCTCTCTTTCTCTCTCTCTCTCCCTCTGTGTGTGTGTGTGTGTGTGTTTCTATCTATATCTCTCTCATTAACAGAGATGGACAAAGGAAAACAATGAATATGATGGGAGCCTATTTTTAACGGCCATAAGTGCTTATTGATTGAAACTTTACTCCTTGTGTGTGTGTGTGTGTGTGTGTGTGTGTGTGTGTGTGTGTGTGTGTGTGCGCGTGTGTGTAATGTTACACTCTAGGGTCACTAACATGTTCTAGATTACTCCATTTATAGCATTATTCTCCTCCTTCAAGCGCAGCACTAACCTTCATGCTCTGATTAGATCTAAATGACCTTACTTTTTTTTCTAAATGTAAAGTATGTCAGTTTCCATAACTACAGTTTACATTGTTAATAACCGATATGAATATAGGGTATACTTTTCCAACTGTATGGCTATAAATTGAAGACAAATCCTGAATCAGAGGGAGTTTGATTCCTAATTAGTGAACACTGTACCATCATATGTACCATCATTTCATTTCATAGCATATATACAACAGCACTGTCGAAAAAATGCGAATTGTTGATCATGGTGAAGTTTTGGCAGAAAAATATTGTAGCAAGCAAAGTGAATAACACTAAGGCAGACAGATGTCAAAACAGTAATGATCAGGTGCAACAAGGCCAAAGACAAGCCAGAAAAGCAAGGCTATTGTTCAAGGCAAATAAACGTATGAGGTAATAGGAAGGCCCGGATCTTACATAGACATAGGTATTGGCAAGACTTCGCAATGATCTAGTGTCCATGGACTAAGAAACCAAGAAGTGAATGATAGCGGTCATGCTAGTATTCTGGTGAGTCTAAGAAAAAGAGAAAAAAGAGCAATAATCTCCTCATTGCATGGCGAGCATGTCATGACATGTGCTTTCATTCTGTTTTTTTTTTCTATCTTCGCCCTTTTCATCGGTCATTTCTTTGGATCATTTTCTTTGGTTTCCTAATGTGTGCACCTGTTCCGAGTACAGCCTCTAATCGCTTTCCTTTATGTCTCACTGAGAAGTCTAGCATCCTACTTCATCCGCTCTCATGTTACACACCTCTTCACATGGCACCACCCCATCATCGATTCCTTTCCTATAACAGCACACCCCCAAGTGTTTTATTTCTTAAGTGTAACCCGTTCTAAATGAAAGAGTGTAAACATATTAGCAATAAAGCCAATTCCACTCTGCACCATGGCACAGCCTCCATCTACACGTTTAATTCCTATTTTCTTTCATTCTCTCTCTCTCTCTCTCTCTCTCTCTCTCTCTCTCTCACTCTCTGCAGTGATTCTCATGTACATCAGTATCTAATTAGGCTATATATGGATGCTGAAAAAAATCATCATGTATTGCATTGTAGCACCGCAAGAGGACCAAGAGAAGGAGAACCAAGACACCATAAAAGTGAACACATGAATAAAAGTGAGTTTTATCACCTCACACCCATTATTCCCAGAGCAGGCTACAGCTCCACCTTGACCCTGACCAAGATAAAGAGCTTACAAAGATGGATGGATGGATGGATGGATGATTTATAGTATGGTAAAATGTACCTTTTCTTTCATAGGGACCAACCAAATATCACCACAAGGTCAAAAATTGTCACATATCTATATAATTATGGGGATATTTGATCCCTATGAACAACTCCTTCTCTTTCTCTCTCTCTCTCTCTCTCTCTCTCTCTCTGTCTCTCTCTGAACTACAGGCCACTTGAAATTGGTTCGCCGTGTACTTATAACCCATATTCTCGCCCTCCTGATAAACACATCTCAAGCTCTTGAGGTGAAAGAAGCACTTATTTAATAACAGCAGTGATATCTGAGAAGATTATTTTTAGTTCTTCTCAAGTACACTCTCTGAGAAGGCACTCTTTATGCCACTATACTGTGTCTCACTCTACACATCTAAAACATATGCTCATTTCACGTAAGTCACACCATCTAACCTGAATTAGACACTTTAAAGCATTAGCACATCAGTTTCACTGCTCCATGCTCCAGCACAACTGATTGGTTATCTAATTAATCCTTCATAGTGCAAAAACACAGCATGTCATGGTGATGATGAAATTGGCACTGAACTACATTACCCATCAGCCCCAGCACGTCACATGACCATGTGAACACATGCCCTCTGATCACCTACACCTGTTTTGTGTTAACTCTAATCAGAATCCCAAATTCTGACCCAACCAAAACCATCTCCCACCCTCCCTGCCCCACTTCAGACATAACTCGGTCTACCTGCCCAACTCTAGACATTGCTCAGCGCCCTTGCTCCATGGAGAACAAAGCTCCACCTCCTAGCTCCATTGTGGACATCACTCCACCTTCCTACCCCACTGAGGACGTCACTCCGCCTCCCTGCTTGGCCGAGGACGTTGCCAAACACTGAAAATTAGCTGAATTGGATTTTTTTTGGTCATAGCATACATACATAGCAATGCAACCAATGTTCAGACATTAACTTTGACAATGAGCACCAAATGGCTTGTTAATTTAAATCTATGTGGAGAGCAGGCTTGAAAGGTTAAGGCTTTAAACTTTGTGTTTTATTAGTTACCCAAACTATACATTGGAAGTAATAATTAATTTAAAAAAAATAAATGAAAAATGTCTAATAAATGTTTCTTAGATTTGATGTTATAAAATAATAATTTTAAATTATTATGCTGCCTTTAAGGTGAGGTTGCAACTTGTAATTCTTTGCCTACAAGAAAAAAATGCCTTCTCAACTTGAAAGCTTGTCAGCTTGGGCTAATTTTCTGAACTACCAGTTAATTTATTTATTTTTCCTTCACGCATCAAATGTCCTGAGGTGGGAAATGACATCATTACCATTTTACGCAATTACGGCACAATGAACGCAGCATAAATGTCTGTCTTGGTATCCTGAAGAAGTACTAGTGAACACTTTATATAATAATTGTAATAAATAGTAATTTATTGGATAACCTTTTTTTTCCCTTGAATACTTTATAACCAATTAAAATGACCTGGGACATCTCTATACCTTTACCCTCATAAAGAATTCAAGGATCTATGAATAAACATGAGTATGCAAATTAGAGCACCTTCACTACCCTGCTCATGCTATGTTATTATCTATAATGTACTTCTCTATTACAAAAGGGCCAGAGGCCATACTGAGAAAAACGTGGCCATGTATATGTGAAACTCAGACTGACTCTGAGTCTGAAAAGAAGACATTTGTCACCAGCCTTTTGCAATTATTGGCTGATCGGTTGTCAATTTGCATTTACTGACACTGCTCACTCCTGCTGTACAATTGTATCGCATTTTACTCTCAGTAACAGTAAAAATCAGTACATTACTAGCTGAATAGTTAACTGCTACTAATTTGTAATGAGTGGGATTTTGGTAGCCTTAAAAGTAACCAAACATCTTGAATCTACCATAACAACAGTCATTTTGTTTATGGGACATGTCTGGCACAATTCCCTTGTGCAGTGAGCGTTGTATTCATGTCAAGTGCTTTTGGTTTGGTTTTTTTTTTTTAGTTCTGTCTCCTGCCCTTGTTTTATCATTATTTTTTTTACTTTAATGTGTTGAAGTATTCTGTGTTCAGCTCTTAATTAACTTCCTATAATTCCCTGCCGTTTCTGCTTCTTGTTGCGAAGTCTTGCCAATCATATTGTGCAGTTCTGAGTGTTATTTCTTGTCTGTTGTCCTGTTTTCTGACTAGTGCCTGTGTCACTCTATTCTAAGTATGGATGATCCTTTCCTGATATTGCCTACATGTGTATCGACCCCGCATTAAGCTATAAATACAATTCTTGGCTGTTCCCTGAGAGTGATCAGAAGCACTGTGCTTACGAAGTCTTTAAACTCAACTCTCACACTATAAGGAGAAATTAATTTTTTTTTTAAAAAAGAAAGAAATACCAGTGTTTCTAAAAGTCATTAAAAGCTCCTCGAGGATTGTTAGCATTATGCACAGAGGGAATTTATCTTCACTAGCAAGTTAGCAAGATCGATGCGTCCTAAATCTCACTCGAGTAGTCCTGAGAGAAATATAGGGGAATCTAAAACGTAATGGACTTTATAAGTTTGAATAGAAAATGAGATTTTAGTCCCTGTCACATTTCCTCCATGTCTTATTTACACTCCCGCCTCCACACGCCATCAGATGCACCCTCAAGCATGCGAAGGAGTTTTTTTGTGTATTTCGCCATAAACATTATTTGTATAGTTTATAACAGAGATGACTAGAAGATATACAGTGTGTGTATTACAATACATTTTACATTTGTACAGTGATCAATTGAAAAGACATGGACTGGGTTAATGCATTTCTAAGCAGTGAACAGAACGTGAGTTTTGTAAATATTTCGAGGAAGTTAGCCAAATGAATTATGGATTATGGATTAGATTGTGCATTGTCGTTTTTGGCTGTGTTATCAGGGCTTTCTCAATCCACCTGCTAAAATCATTCAAGTGTCTCTCTATTTGCAGCAACATAATTTTTTTTTTTTAATTTAAAACAGCATGTGTGAAAACAAAGGGCAGTTTGCTTGAATTCTCTAAAGGTCTTCCAAATTCATAATTGACTTTGTGTTATATATATAAAATATTAAACTGAGAATATGTTAGACTGAGAAGAACTGTAACCAAGGGTTGCCAGATCCTCAGACCCTCTGTTTTTCGGTTCGGTTATTAGACCATACCATAGGTTTTTATATTATACCCATGTTTGGAAAGCAAAGCAGTTAAGCTGTGATGTTTTTTTTTTAAGATGCAAGCAGTATACATGGTATCTGTAACGAACAAGCGTCAACATTGCTAACATTGCTAGCAGGAAAAGATAAAAAAAAAAGAGTTTTACCACAGAAGCTCAAGCTTACTCTATGTCGGTGTATGAGATGATTTTTTTTATTTTTTTTCAGATCTGTGCCAATAATAACGGACACTGTTATTTAAAATCTTAAAATCTTCCAATCTTTTTCACTGACCAAAGGGAGCATAGTCCTGTCGACTAGTGTTTTTACTGTCTCACAAGACCAAGATTCGTGAATTCACAAGTCAAATTTTATTCACGTTACAACGGTAAAGCATTTAGCTAGTAGTCCTTAATGTTGGTATTTTTTTTAATTTGTAACAATAAGACATTCAGGCATCGATGACAGGACTGTTTAGAAAAATTGTCTGGTTTTAACTCTCTTGTTTGAACACTGCTCTGGGTGTGTGTTCACGGGGGTGTGTGTGTTCACTACTGTGTGTGTGTGCACTTGGATGGGTTATGGGTCACCACACTTGGCCACAAAGTCACTTCACTTCACTTCACTTTACTTCACTTCCTCTTTTAAAATGTATTGTATAATGTTACCACATATTTGTCTTGATTTTGGAAGGGTCAGATTTTAACCTTTTTGGAGATAATTTTGAGGGTAAATTGGGCTTTTTTTCCCCAAGCAGACCTGGCAACCCTGTCTATAACCTTCTAATAGTAGAGTCTGTAAGCTGTGATCTACAACAAAAGAATGATTAGATCACATGAACAGATCCAACCTCTATTGATGGCCCATTGGTTAAAGCTTCAGGCTACCGGTCAGAAAGCTGAGCTTTCAAATGTGGGCACCAACAAGCTGTTGAGGCAACAGACCCTTAACCCTTGTAACGTAAGTCACTGTGGATCAAAATGTCAGATTAATCTAAATTAATAAACAGAAATGGATTGGCCGGCAACATAAACATCTACATGAGCCACTGTTTCAGAATCCTTTTTCATCCTTTCCTGTCATCAGAGACACCATTTGTCTTATTCTACAGTGTATAGGTTCTTAACCTTGGGGTCACGACCCTACTTGAGATGCAGACAGGGGTCACAGGTTTTTTTTATTTATTTATTTTTTTTGCTTGTGTTGTATTTCGTTTATAACTAGAAATACAGCTAATTTCAATGCTGATGCCCTATTTTTCAATCTAAACAGCACTCGGGTTGTATTTCCAGCTGTATCATGTCGCAATGCAGCAGCTTGCACTTATGGCGTCAGTTTTAAAAAATTAATAAAAATAATAAACAATTGTGAACATTCTAACAGAGCATGAAAGTAAAAATCACGGATATCTGCTTGCTCATGTGCTTGTTCTTATTTGTGGTTCAGGTTTATGCCTTTGTATAAAACATAAAGAACGCTGGTGAGCTTCTGTAATTAATTATGAAAGCGTTTTATTACGAGTTTAATTTAGGCATATGGTTAACTCATTGTCCCGTGTAGTGACTCATAATGTGCGTGACACTTAATTCACTTCTTCATCATCACAACTGCCAGCATAAATGAATCGCCACTCCTTTCTTTCCCACGTAGCCTAATTTGGAAGGAACGTGATAAAATACTACTTTTTACCTTAATAACAGTGCAGTTTGGTACATTTTTGTTACTCTTTGGTACGCTTTTTGCTAATACAACACTAACTTGCCTCTCAAATCGCCGTTAGCACTACGCTGCTCTAACGTGATTTCAGAACATTTTAAACGAAACCTTGCTTCATGTTTCAAAGTCAAAATGTTTATATCGTGCAACCCCTAAGTGAATGTATAAAGAATGCTGCTAGGATATACTTAAAGAGGTATCTGTCAGTCAATGTAGCCCAAGATGGAACCATCAGACTTCACACTTTGCAGTTGTTCTTGGGTCAGACGTTAATCTAAGGTTAAGGTTAAAGGTGGCTGAGACGTCAGGAAGGTCACTGGTTTACTCTTTCTAATGGACAGTCATCGAGCGTCACATTCTGTATCACTTCCTGACTTCAGTAACTGTTCAATTCAATTCAGTTTTATTTGTATAGCACTTTTAACAATGGACATTGTCGCAAAGCAGCTTTACAGAAATAAAT
>CM074972.1:10547154-10567713 GCA_037577455.1 Pangasius macronema
GGTTCTATAGGATGACCAGGATGAAGCATATATCCATCTGGAGCTTGAAACAAAAAAGAAAAAAAATTAACAGAAGAGAAAAAAAGGGCTACGAACACTGACCCTAACTTGGTAGATTTGGTATTTTTATTCATTTTTTGCATTCACTTATCTAGAGGTGTGGCTAGTGTGGGGCCTGGGGTGGCCCTGGCCCTGACTGAAATATGGTTGGGAACCATGAGGTTTAAAATGTTCTACAATAACACTAAGTGTCCACTCTAACACTAAGTTAGCTGCCTTAAGTTTATATCAGTCAAATCCACCTAAAGTCATCAAATGTTAAGTACACATTCAAATTTATCCTTCATTCAGCAGCCTTGGACAATATCAAGAACGTCTAAGAGTACTTGCCTTTCTATCACTATGTAAAGGGACTCTTGGTGCCAGCAATACAAGCAACTGCCTGGTAATGTTTGGTTAAGAGACTGAGTTGGTCTTTCACCATTTTTCTGCTGATTTAGAAGTATTTTGTTGAAAGCTCTATCTTTGACCAAGTCGGAACCTCCTGGCAGCAGCAATAAGGTTTTGGGCTGAAATATCCTGGTTGATTAGTAGTATTCATGATGTCAACAATCTTCACAAGAGTCCCCGTGTCATACCAGCCTGGGACGTTAACATCTCCATGCCAGCAGAGGACCAAACTACTTCACATACACTTAAAACACATTCAAACTAATATTCATTGCGAAGTCTTGCCAACTCCTGCATGTGTATAAGTTTTGAGCCTTGTATATAGTGATTGCCTTCGATGTGTTTTGACCACCTTTTTTGAATACACTTCAGGTTTTGCCCATTCTGTTTGTATTTTATTCCCAACTGTCCTTAAGTCAATGATTTTGGATTTTGGAGTCCTGGTGCTACACCCTGAATCACAAGCCAAAAAACAACCCCAAAGGAAGCGTCCATCTCCATAATTTACAGTGTTGTAATGAACTATTTTTAATAGCTGATTTTAAAACTTGACGACCTCAAGAATCGACTCAAATGTGGGATTTTAAAACTCTGATCTTTAGCCTAGTTTTTCCTTCCTTCACCATCCTCCACAGTGTGCTCATGGGTCCATTTCCTGGCTGTTTGTTATGGCCCTAATTGTGCTTAATGTTCATTTTAAATGCTTAAAACAATTTTATATCCATTACCTGAATTGACCAACAACCATCTGTCTCTTTTGTATTCTAGTCTGTTGTAATGATGTATGTTTTTAATCATGGTAATCCATAAAAAAGCAATTTTACAATGCATTTATATCTTATATTTATACCACAGGATGCATTTAACAGGAAATGGTTAAAGGCAAAAATACATGACAAGAATGACAATTTGTCTGAATTTCTTACAAAAAATATTCCTTAAAGGTGTCAATAATGTTTTGAGAGAAAATACTATTTTTAATGTAGGTCTAAAAATAATTTTTTTTTGTAAGATCAAAGGTAAAATGTTTTTCTCCTATAATTTGAGTGATTTTTTTTTAAAAAATTAATATGTGTGTTTCTTGTATAAAATCATTTAGTCATGAATTTCCTCTCCCATCACACATTGTGGCTCCCAGAGTGACAAGTGCTGCTTTCAGATCTATTTTTTTATGTTCATGTGTGTTATATGCTTTTGTTTATATTTCAATGTTTTTGTTTTGGTCCTGTCTCCAGTCCTGCCCTGTCATTGGTTTGTTGCACTATTGTATTCACCTATTCTGTGTTTAGTCATTTTATCTTTGCAAAATCTTTTCATGCATTCAATTTCTCCTTAAGGCCAAGCCATGTTTTCCAGCTTTTCTTATACCGTTAAACATCTTAGTGTTAACCAGTTTTTGGGACCCTAGCAAAATGGCTAAATGGCAATATTCAGCAGGAACTGAAATCTATTTATTGATTATTATACATGCTGTCTATGTAGGAAATCATATTTCTGCTGCATTAGTTCCAGCACAAAGGAGGGAATATGAGATCTCACTCGAGAGTCATTATTCAAATTCAAGATGCATTTAATCCTCGACTAAAGTCCCAGTCTGTGCACTTGATTTAGCTTCTGAGGTTGCTATGGAGATGGATGAGAAGTATTACTGGATGGCTTTGAGATTGTAGGAGTGGAGTGATGCGACACACTCGGTACACATGCGTAGTTTAAAGGGCTTCTTTAAGGGACTCAAGTACAAGTCTACATTTATTGTGTGTGTCTGTGTGTGTGTGTGTGAGAGAGAGAGAGAGAGAGAGAGAGAGAGAGAGAGAGAGGGGAGGCAGATGTGTCAGCTTTCATATTCATACATTTTTTGTTTACTGCAGCCAACAATGTGTGTGTGTGTGTGCAGGAGTACTACCAGAGGTAATGTTATAATGTCCACCATATGTCTGAAGGCATCAGCAAATTACAGTTGTGTGCGCTTGGCCCCCAGTCAGCTCCAGAACAACAACAGATGGCCTAGCTCTGTCTTAATGTCATGCACACACACACACACACACACACACACACACACACACACACACTCACGCACACACGCAAAAAATTATCGAGCCGTCTATCACCTAGACTCCTCAGATGTCATAGTTCAATTGTTCTTCGTGACCTTCATAATTCTTTACCGGAACTTTCTTTTCTCTGCCAGTATGAAGGTCTCTCTTTTTCCATCATGTGTAGGTGTATGTGGCAAATTCCTTTAACAATTGCTTAAAACATCATACAAATGCATTTGAATATTAATGATTAGGCATTCGTGTGTGTCTGTAGCACATAAACCATGGAAGGTGACTGTCTAATGGAAAGAAAATCACAAGGTGTCATGAATTCCCTCACTCTGCATGTCATGTACGTTCTCAGTTCTCCATGTGCTTTTGTTTCATTTTCTCCTCCCATCTTAGTTCACTAAATTTCGTTTTGTCCAGTCTACGTTATTTGTGCCGCCTGTATCTTGTTTTTTGGTTAATCACACTTTGTATATATTTCTGGTTTTATTTTCTTCGCATGTTTTTGTTCCTTGTTTCATGATTTTTGCCATCCGAGGTACCGCTAGCGTGTTCCAGTTCTTTGTCTCAATTACATGTCACAATCCTAGTTTCCTCGCACTTCCTTGTTTTGGGTTGTCACACAAGGAGGCAAAATTATACATTCAGATTCATTTTGTCAATAGATTTTCCATTTCTTACACTAATCCACTTAAAAGTCACTTTCTGCAACACAACTGGCTTCCTGTTCAGAACGTAAGGTATAACATAATGACCTAATATAAGCTATACAGTGCACTAATATGCCCAGTACAGGGCTTGTTGAGATTCAGCCAAAGAAAAACAGAACATCGGATAAGTTATATCACGTGTAGGCCACATACTTTTAAATATAAAATTGATTCCTAATAATTATTCAGATCAATTTTGTTACAAAAAGCAACATGACATCATTTGGCAAAAAATTACTACAAACTACAAGTAGAACATGGGATGTTAAACACTCCAATGCATTTGCATTTGAAAATATAAGTGTGTGTGTGTTAGTGTGTGCATGTACGTGCCTGTGTAATGTTAGTAGGAAGCAATAACTGAGTATTACATCTAATTTGCATAATATGTATAGTGTTTCAAATTAGGGATGTAATGTACGAATATGAATACGAATACATATATACATATATTTTGGAATAAACAGATGTTCTAAACAAATACAAATACAGGTATGAATAGGAGGAGTGCTATTCAGTGTTTTTTCCTCCTTTTAGAAAGCTTGTGTGAGATGGTCCATTATGAAGCTTGCAGGAAAAACAAAGACCATGTTTATTAACGTGAACATGCAGTGCTTAGCTATGTTTACAGCATTCATTCATCTTTAGTAACTGCCTGGTCAGGGATGCAGTGGGTTAAATTAGGCTACTAGTTTGTTTCAGTTTTCAGCAATAGAACCAACAGATACAAACAACGCTTGCGTCAACGCTTGTTTAAATCCAAATACAGATTTTAAGAACACTAATCAGATACAGATACAGATATTGTCATTGCTTTACACTCCTGGAACAATTATTTAATTGGATGTTGACTCTCAGATAACTGGTACATTTTAGGAAACTATAGAAACACTTGAAGGAAATGGAAGGCATGTGTAAGTACATTCCTACTTCCTCTCCCTCTGTCTCTCTCTCTCTCTCACACACACACACACACATACACACACACACACACACACACAGTGTGCTGTCCATTAGCGAGGTTTCAGATAGCAGAGCTGTGAGTCTTCAGAGAGCGGTCTTGTCTAAAATAAGAGCACTTTAGCAATCTCCAGAGCACATGGGCAAGGACACTGCTCAGTTTACCGTCTTTCTTGGGCACGCACACACACACACACCACACACACACACACACACACACACACACACACACACACACACACAGGAGAGCTAACCCTACACACTACTGTGATATATACATATTTCAACTGCAAGTAATTTTACTATTTTTCTAATAGCAGTATTGGCTGTGTATATAAAGTGGTTTGCACACACATACAAAAACACACACACACACACACACACACACAAACAAAACAAAACAAAACACACTATCCCTCGTGCTCACACATCACTTTCTTAATGGTTTGTTGCATGTCCTGAGTTCTGGTCATTTTAGCATGGTTTTAGTAGCATGTTTTGTACTCACACACACACACACACAGATAGAAAGAGAGAGAGGTCATGCCTGCATCCCAGACCGCCATGTGAGCTCAACCAGCGCTTATATTTTAGCTAGTTAGCAAATGTGTTTTCTTTCACCCAGAGCTTAAATTTCAGCTAGCTACCTAACCCTTTCAACCTTCAGCTAGCACTTGTACCATAGCTAACTAGCTAATGCTTTTTCTTTCAACCAGAGCTAATATTTTAGCTAGCTAGCTGACCATTTTCCTTCAATCAGCTCTTATACAGTATTTTAGCTAGTAACTTAGCTAGGCCTTCAAACAGCACTTATATCTTAGCTAGCTAGCTAATAATTTTCCTTTCAACCAGAGCATCTATTTTAACCCTTTCCCCTTGAAACTGAGCTCATATTTTAGCTAGCTAGCTAATGTTAATGTTGCTGTTAATGCTAATGTTGACCATTTCCCTTCCCCCAGACCTTAGATTTTATATATTTTGAATGGGAAATCATTTTTCCAGTGTAATTTTACAACCCGCTGCTGGTGAAAGCAATGTTTTGTAGAAGTTGCACCACTTTTTTGTTTTTGGAAAAAAAAAAAAAAAAAGAAAGTTATAATGTTATTCTTGTTATATATTTTTCACATGAAGAGTGCCAATAATTCTGGAGAGCACTGAAAATGTTTTTTCTTGTCTTGCCTACTTATTCATCAAAAAGAAAAACTCCATAAGTGCTTAATCATTTCTCCTCATATATTCTGATATCACCTGATCTCTCTCTCTCTCTCTCTCTCTCTCTCTCTCACCATATGGTCTGACTTCTTTTTTGCCTAAAATTGGGGCATGTTTTATGAAGTTCTTATAAAGAAGGTCTTATGTGAAGAATTATCAGACTTGCTCTGGAGAGTGAAGGAAAAGCAGCCTGTGCTCAGCATATGCAGAAAATTCTTCCAGACTGTTGTGAAAGTGTCCCAGATGGCTTCCTCATGAAGTTGCTGAGAGGTTGCCAAGAGTGTGCTAATCTGTCAACAAGTGTACTTGCAAAAATTGAAAATATTATATACTGTTAATTTTTTTTCACACTTTTTGGCTGCTAAATAATTATATATGTGTTTTTATAGTTTTGATCCATTTACCAGCTTTTAGTTTTGAACAGTAATGCTCTAATTAATGCAGAACCCATTATCTTTCAACCAATTTTAGCTGGCTGGCTAACCCTTCCTCCTCAAAGCTTACATTTTAGCTAGCTAACTAGCCCTTCCCCTTCAGAGCTTATATTTTAGCTAGCTAACTAACCCTTCCCCTTCAGAGCTTATATTTTAGCTAGCTAGCTAGCTAACTAACCCTTCCCCTTCAGAGCTTATATTTTAGCTAGCTAACTAACTCTTTCCCTTCAGAGCTTATATTTTAGCTAGCTAGCTAACTAACCCTTCCCCTTCAGAGCTTATATTTTAGCTAGCTAACTAACTCTTCCCCTTCAGAGCTTATATTTTAGCTAGCTAGCTAACTAGCCCTTCCCCTTCAGAGCTTATATTTTAGCTAGCTAGCTAACTAGCCCTTCCCCTTCAGAGCTTATATTTTATCTAGCTAACTAACCCTTCCCCTTCAGAGCTTCAATTTTAGCTAGCTAACTAACCCTTCCCCTTCAGAGCTTATATTTTAGCTAGCTAACTAACCCTTCCCCTTCAGAGCTTATATTTTAAGTAGCTAGCTAACCCTTCCCCTTCAGAGCTTGTATTTCAGCTAGCTAGCTAACCCTTCCCCTTCAGAGTATATATTTTAGGTAGTTAAACTTTTTTTTTTTTTTTTAACCATTTAACAGAGCTTATATTTTAGCTAGCTAGCTAACCCTTTCCCTTTCCCTTTCAACCAGAGTTTACATTTTAAGCCAGCACTTACATTTTATAGCACTTGTATTTTATATTTTATAGCTCAGTTCAAAGGTTTTTATCATATTTTTTAAAGACATTACAGGTTTTTACAGAGCATTTTTCTTCCATTTCTTCTGCTAGCAGTTTTAATGTTTTTAACAGACTACACTTTCAGACAAGCACGTCTATAGAAGATGGAAAGACCTGGCTGTGGTGAGAAAACATTTAATTGTTTACACTTCACATGTGCTTTCCAGAGTATTACTGTGATTTAAACAATATTAATCTGAATTTGATCCAACCAGCACTTAAATTTTAGCTAGCTAACCCTTTCCCCCTCAAATAGAGCTCGTTAGCTATGTTAGCTACCTAATGAATGTTTTTTTTCTTTCAACCAGAACCTGTATATTAGCTAGCAAGCTAACCCTTTCCCCTTCAAGCAGAGCTTATATTTTAGCAAGGTAACACTTTCTTCTTCAACCTAAGCTTATATTATTTAACAAGCTAACCCTTTCTCCTTGAAACTAAGCTTATATTTTAGCAAGCTAACCCTTTCTTCTTGAACTTAAGCTTGTATTTTAGCAAGCTAACACAGTGTATTTGAACCTAAGCTTATATTTTAGCAAGCTATTACATTTTAGTGAGGGAAAAATAAATATTGCATTTCAGTGGAACAAAGATGAAACATTGGAGCAGAATGGAGCATTTTTTTCATACATCCTCAATTTTATTTTATTTTATTATTATTATTTTTTAATTATTTTAAATTTCACATTCATCGATGTTTCCTTTCTCTCGTGTGTATCTGAACTTTTTTTCTGGTTTGATTTTCTCTCCCAAAGAGCCAAATATATCTCAGTGAACTGTTGGTTTTAGCATTAATGTACTTGTGAGGTGCTTTGCATAGTTGCCATGCGACAGTCTTGTGATCTGTTTTGATGGTGTATTCTGCCATCTCATCTGGAATGCATGTTAAGTACTGTGATTTGCATAATTTTTAATTATTTAAATCCTCAAAAGTTCGGTCATCATCTTTAGACAGCAGCTAGTTGATTGTGTAAAATACTTTGTGTAAAATTTCTTCGAAGGGGGGAAAAAAACTGCAATCAATTTTACTGGCTATTTATTTATTTATTTATTTACGATTACGTGAATTTGAGTGCGTGAAATGTTTCTCCATGGCAACCGAGCCTCACAGACACACTCCGAACTAATTTCACACACACACCATCACACCCATTTTTACTCTTTTGTGAGGTATTTCTATTGACATTCACATTATTGTAGCTACATAATGCCTAATCGCTAACTCTAACCTTAAGACTATGTAATATTTTTTTCCCCATTAGTGGTCAGAGCGGCCATGTTGTATGGTTTAGAGACAGTGTCACTGAGGAAGAGGCAGGAGTCAGAGCTAGAGGTAGCAGAGCTGAAGATGTTGAGNNGCAAGTGTTGAGGATGCAGAAGATAGGGATAGGTGGAGAGTGATGATTCGCTGTGGTGAGCCCTGAAGGGAAAAGCCGAAAGAAGAAGAAGAAGAAGACCGAAGTTAAGGTCAAAATAAGGTCAATACATTATGTAGCTACAGTAAAAATGTCTTTATGCCTGCAATGTTAAAACTGTCATTATGGGAAAAGAATCCATTTGTTTTCTCTTTAACGCACACCCTTGCGTCATGTTCTAACTTGCACTATGCACAGGAGTAAAAATCTCACTGGATTTACTTAATCAGGTACAGATGGTTATTATGGCCATTTGCATGTTATGCTTACTAACCCAGCACAAGAAATACTCAGCCTACTCTGACACACATGCCTACGAGCTTTTGGTGTAAAATTAGTTTAAAAGGCCACAAAGAGTGTTACTCACAGTTTGGCAAATCACTGCAAGTGGACTTTCCCTAGTTTTCCTGTGCTTCTGCTCGGAAAAGCATGGATGCCCAGAACAAGGTCATAGTGCTATGGTAAGTCTCTGAATTTGATAAATATACTGTATAAAGAAGATCTACATGAGAAACAATGTACAAAAATGATCTGTCACAGTGAGCTTATTAGTCAATAGACTTACATTACAAAGCTTACAATTTCATGACTGTTCGGAATTCCGAGTTGAATGACTGCACTTTTCCATGTCGGAGATTGGGGTTTGTGGCATTAGTTCTTTAGTAGATGATTAAGTAGGTGAAGCTCAACAACACTGGTGATTTAAGACTTTTTTTAAGGATCAGCAGACATCACGGGGGCATTTGGAAAAGCCTTGGGATCATCATTATGGCACCAAAACAAAAACTATATACTGTGAGCAATCCCAAATTGCTTCCAATGACTGCTTCTTTTCTCCATCTGTTATTTGCACTCCCACCTGTACACACACACACACACACACACACACACACACACACTATCAAGATGGTCCCCACCCATATTAAGACCTTTTCTGTGTTTATTGCCATTAATTTATTTTATATTGCTAATAACTGACATGAGATATTGGATTTTGTTTTTAAATTGAAGAGATCGGAATGTGTGTGTGTGTGTGTGTGTGTGTGTGTGTGTGTGTGTGTGTGTGTGTGTGTGTCTGTGTCTGTCTGTCTGTCTGACTGAGTTGCTGAAAATGAGCTCCCCACCTGGACTCAATGGCCAAGAAAAACATGTGTGATGTTCTGGAAAATCTGTGCTTGTATTCCCAAAAGACTTGCTTCCGTTTACAAAGATGCTGCACATTAGCGGGAGCTGAACAAATAAGACATTCCAGTAACACGTTCCGTGAAGCCTGTTTTCATAAAACTTTATGACGCTTGCAAGCGAGCTGTTTGAGGAGCTAAGTAAGTCTACGCTAATCGACCAGAAGCATGTGAGGGATATCAGTAGGAAGAACAGCAATTAAATGCGATATTTAAGAGGTAATGCACAGCAAAGCTACATCCATTAGCTGCTAAGTACATGCAGTGATATCCATAATTGATAATAATAGTAATACAAATAATAGCATTACAGGAGTTTCATTAAAGGAGCGGTTTGTAATGTTTACAGCCTCCGCCTTCCCACAACAGACTCCGCCCCCTCTGTGGAAAATACATACTAGTACATATAGTTTTACTTTAGTATCTTTAAACTGCTATGATTATTACAGTTCTAGAACCAAGGATAAAAATTACAGACTGCACCTTTAAAGAGGGCAACAGAAAAAGAAATCGCCTGGAAAGACAAAGACACACACACACACACACACACACACTCAGGGGAGAAAGCCATTACTAATATTTCTGCCTGCATTTTAATGAGGAAAGCAGGGGGCACAACACACACACACAAAACAATCTAATATACACATATATTGGAAATTGACACTCGGTGAATTAATAGATGATGAATCCACCCACGCATAAACAATAGCCCAATGTGATATGACCTCTTAGACATATCGCAAACGCTGACACACACGCGCACACACACACACACACACACACATCGCCTGGGGTTGAATACATAAGGATTCATCACAGGCTGTAAAGAAGTTAGCTTTTAAACTTTTATTCCCCACTTCAGTATAATAGAGTTTTCTCTTCCTCTCTCGCCGGAAAAGGAGAAGGACTGAAACAGGTGTTTCAGTGTTCTCCAACACTGTTTTTAAACGCACCCCCGTTGATTTACCCTCTGCATTTGCCCTTGTTGCATTTTAAGGGCTGTTCCAGTTCTTTATCAGCTCGAGTGAAGTTTGTTAGACAAGTCCTTGGAGGCTTGTGAGATCCAGTCGATGGAACTGTAACACATCAGGAGCAGTGCAGAGCCACAGTGCTGCCCACAAGCCACTGCAATCTGATGCAGAAGCCTGGTCATGAACGTAACACATCAGGAGCAGTAAAATAACCTAACATTTTAATAATACTGTATTTTCCATACTCCTTATACATTCAGGCAGCCGCAGAATTAGTGACATCCTTTATGAAAATAAGCTAACGTGGACAAAACGAGGGTGGTGACCCATATTAATTAACGTTTTGAATTTGCCAAAAGGCATGTTGGAGACTTGGCAAACGTGTGGGAAAAGGTTCTCTGGTCTTATGAGACCACAATGGAAAAATATGGCCTTGGCACAAAGCTCTACAATTTGTAGAAACCCTGAGATTACCCTGCACACAGTGAAGCATGGTGGTGGGAGCATCATGTTAAGAATTATCCTTGGCCTTCTTGGTTGCTTTGTTGACTTGTTACCAGGTCACTAACTTTTGATGGATGGCCTCCTCTAGGCCTCTCTAGAGTCGTGGTTGTGTCACATTGTTTCTAGTTTTAAAGTTTGGGATATATTTTTTTGCAGAACTTGTCCAGGATTTGTTTTTGATTGGTCTTCATGATGATGTTTCTTTAGGTAGGTTCTCTAACAGACTCTGAGGTGTTCCAGGAACAGGTGTATTTATACTGAGACTAATGGCACACAGGTTGACTCCATTCATGCGACTCTATTCTGATGGCAACTAATTTAAGGGTTTCTCAGCAATGGGCATAAATACTATGCTAATACTCCTCGCTCACTCTGTGTGCTTAGCTCTCACGTAACTTCTGAATAGCATATCAATGTGGAGTTTCATCTAAGGTCTGTATACCAATGTGTACAATTTGGGTATTAACTCCTCACTGCATGCCTGTTTCTCAAGTACGTGTGTAAACTGTAGTCAATCAGCAGGAGTGTCTGATTCCCACCACTCCTCTAAATTCTATCTGATTAGTCAAACAATCGTTGATTTCATTTCACCTTAATTCAGCAGAAAACAACCACAAATCTCTCTCTGTATATTCAGGCTCAGGTGTATACACGGCTCAATAAGTGCAGGCTGCAGAAGAAGTTAAAGTGTGTTACTCTAGTGTGTTTTCAGGTGTGTGTGTGGAGGGGAGGAGGCTCTTGTTCTGCGTAGATACTCGGCTTAGGACCGAGAAATATGTAATTACGTACACAAACACACACTCGCGCACACACACAGACTTTTCTTGTTTAGTGGCTGTCGAGTCTCGCCGTTCCTGTTGTGTGTTAATAGTTTATGACACCCTGGCTCGGCTGAGTGTGTGATTCACTGGTGTGTTAAGAAATGCAGATGGCTTGCTCTAAATACCTCGGCTGAAATCGATGCAGATTATATTCATCAGGTCGCGTCTGACCATATCAATTTAAATCCAGCTGAGGAGGAGAGAGTGAGAGAAAGAGGAGGATGCTTCTGAGAATTTATCTGGCTGTTTATTACCGCCACGGCTCTGCGCCTTCTCAAAATAAATCGTACGTCTTCAAGCAAGCAGCAATGATTTGTTCCCAGTGGAAACTTTGATGAGTTGTTAAGGTGGATTTGAGCCAGTAAATGCCTGTATGGCATAGAGATTTTGAAGTGCATTTCACTTATGAACCACAAGGATGGATCCTCAAGTTCTTACAGATCTCCTGATGGAACCTCAATATGAGAAAGAATCGATAAGTGCTGAGTAAATCCTCAGTTTGTGCATTCAATATTAAACGTTTTAGGGGTTTTATTGAGTATACATAGAATGGAATAGAAAAAAAAACAAGCTTTAAGCTGGAGTTACGTGTTAGGAATGCTACGGTAGCTCAAATAACCACTCTTTACAACCGTGGTGAGCAGAAAAGCATCTCTGAATGCAATCTGAATGGAATCCGAGGCTGCAGTGGGCTATGGCTCACAAATCTATGCAGTTGAACATGGGAAAATGACCAGGTGATGTTTTTCTAATCTGTTTTATATCTGTGCCCAATCAGATTGCTGTTCTTGGCTGACAGGAGTCGGCTATCTGCCTCAAGGTTTGATGTGTTGTGGATTCTGAGATGCTTTTCTGCTCACCCCAGTTGTAAAGAGTAGTTATTTGAGTTACCGTGGCTTTCCTGTCGGCTTAAACCAGCCTTGCCATTCTCCTCTGACCTCTTTCGTAGACCTGCTTTCGTAGACTAAGTGGAATCACCTCTATAATGTTGACAATAAAAGCCATCGGTCCTTTTTTTCGTCTGCCCACACTTGGGATCCATCGCCTAATCTGCAAAATGGATGGGCGAAATCAAGAGTGGACACAATCTTTGAGAAAAAATCATCTTCATTATGTGACATACCATTAAAGAACAGACTTCATCGAAAGCTGAATTCAAGTCCATGGTGGATTCTGTGGAGCTCCGGAAAATATGCACTCACTTTCGCAGTCTTGTCAGTACTGAAAAGTTTGGGGCAAATTATTTGTCATCTTTGAAGTACTTTTTTTTTCTTTTATTAACATGGATAAAGATAAATTTACTTGCGAAATGAATAAATACTGCAATACCGTGGCTCACTGCAATACAGTGTCTCTTGGAGTAAAACATGCCCAAAAAGATTGGGATCCATTTTACTGCCTGAGCGAGCATAACTGAGAAACGCGTTCATTTCAATTTCTTATCTGATGGAGAGGATTTTTGCGCGGCAGTGTGATTTTCATAATCCGGGTAGATGGGAAATGTGACCATGTCTCCTGTTTGGCCTTTAGCTATAGATACATTTAAAGGCAAAAATTTAAATAGTTCAGATTGCTTCCAGAAGTTTTAAAGTGTTATCATTCCGCACGGATGCAGATAACCAACTGTTCCTTTATCTGACTGTTTAAGAAGGTCAGTGTCATCATGCTGGAAAACCAGAATATAAGAGTTCAACCCAACAATAATATTTTGTCTAATATTGATCTCTGCGATTTCTATAGCCCCATGGGACAAAATGTTTGTCAGTTGCTGTTGCAGAAAACGAATCAACACCTGCTGACCAGTCAGAGTCAAGACATCATATGGAGTACTGTGTATATACTCTGGCTACTACCATGACATCTAGTTAAATTTTTTTTTTTTTTTTAAAATCACGTTATCCTTCGAATCTTGAAAACGCCACAACAATCTTTGGCTAGAATCTTCACCCTCTCAGGTTGGTGATAGTGAGGACTCGGCTAGCAGGTGGAAATTGCCAATGACTAAATTAGAAGAAAACTGGGTTTAAAAAAAATAAAAAAAATCCTCCACAGCTTTGTGTGCCTAATCATTTAAATTACTCCAGTTGGCGTTGTAATATGGTCACCGTGACTGACCTCATTATAATCCAAACTCTATTTCTCTCTTTCTTCCTCCTCAGGCTTTCAGTAGACAGCTTGTCTGCATGTTGTTCGAATGGCAGCATCTCTCTCTCTCTCTCTCTCTCTCTCTCTCTCTCTCTCGAGATCCACTTTCATGTAGCGTCACTTTACATTTCCCCTTGTTGGAGTGAGAGGAAACAAGAGGACGAGAGAGAGAGAGAGAGAGAGAATGACAAGGAGGTTTGTCGTTTTCAATTCTGAGAAGCTGATGCATCAAATGGGAGTGGAGAGGAGGGCTAATCTGTGGACATCACTGTGTGTGTGTGTGTGTGTGTGTGTGTGAGTTTGTGTCGAATGTTGTTGCCTTGCACTCGGAGACACACACCGGGCTGATATTACAGCAGACGGACAGGGTGCATCGATCTGAGCTGAAACTCTACACAGGAACTACAGAATTATTAATTATACACTCACACAACACACACAAAACAACACGATACACACTCACACACACACACACACACACACACACACTTGTTCTTGTTTGTGAATTTTCTTTTCCACTGACCTTTTGGTATGTTACTGAGAGTCAGGTAATCAGTAATCAGGAACGAACGAACGCACACACACACACACACACACACACAGACTTTCTTTGCTCATTAATAAGTTGAGTCATTCACTTCTTTCAACAGCTGAACATCTTCAGTGAGTGGAAAAACGTTAGAGTTGATTATTTTCCTTTAACAGCACCTCCTGAAGTGATTTATTCCCTTTATACCGTGGCAATTTTACATGAATTTTTTAAAAGAAAATAGATTTATTAAACATCAACATGTCACTATTTTTCTTTCAGACGTTTATATTTATTATTATTTTTAACGTTGTGGAACGTCTGCAAAACACATTCCATATTATCACTCCTGTTATAGCAGCTATAAACAGCTGTTCCCTCACCAGTCTCCTTTTATTTTCTCTTTTTTGAAATACAAAAAAATAAATAAAAAGTCCTCCATCTTGAACACCATCTCATGGTGGAAAACGTACTGATGTTACAAAGCGCTGACACTGGAGACTCCTTCCATGAATGCTAAATAAACATCTCCTTACAGGAAGCTTCACCCCTTCAGCAGTCATGTTCTTCTTTGTTAAATAACAGCTCGTTTTTTTTATCAGTTTATTAATAGTCTTCGATTGTGTGTTACTATAGAAACAATAGCATTTTAGCATGAGCAGAGGACTAAGTAGAAGTTCAACAGAACTGCAAGCATCACAATGTCTGGTTTATACCTATAGTATAATATTTACAGAAAAAATAAATCAATTGTCTTACATAGATAGATAGATAGATAGATAGATAGAAGGCTAAGTTATGTATAATATATACGAAGGTAGGTCCCACTAGACGTAGAATATCATCCATGTGATTTTGTTAGTTTTGCCATGTGCTTTTGATTCAGTCCTGTCTCTGCCCCTGTCTTATCATTGATTTGTTTTCCTAATGTGTACACCTGTTCCGTGTTCGCTCCCTAATCCATTTGCTTAGTTATACCTTGTTGCCATCATTCCTCTTTGCAAAGTCTTGTTCATTTCTGACGCTCGTTTCCTGTTCCTCTTCCTTCCTTTTCTGACGTGTCCCTGTCTACACCCTTGCATTCTGCTTTGACTAACTGCGTAAAGACTAAGATGCAGTAAATAAGTCCAGAGTTTCAGGACAATGTACATGTGAGGAAAAACTGGGGAAAAAAAGATATAAGATGATAATAAAACACAATCGATCAGGGCTTCTCTTCCTAATTAATCTGTGTATAGCGGATTCATCGTCGAAGTGCAGGGCTGAGGAGTAATATACAATAGGTATAAAAATAGGATAATGCATTCGCAGTTCTATGAGATTGCTGTGATTGCAGCAGGGAGAAAGAACGAGAGGAGGATACCATATAAAAACGTCTGCACTCAACCTTTCCCCTGAAACTTGTCTAAAATTAGTCCTGACCCATTTCGGCTTAAAAAACGGAACGCAATTTTAACTTATAACAATGGAGTCCTAATTCACTTTGCTTTTGCTTCCACGTCTGTGCTTTTGGGGATTAGCGAGGATTTGTTATTAAGACTTTTCAGATAGCACGCCATTCACGTTACCGCATTCACTTCAAAGGAAAACCGGTCTGAACTCAGGCTACAGTGCTTTCTGACGTCTGCTGTTTTGTTTGTTTGTGTTTTAACACCACTGAGCTTATTAAGCTGATCAATGTATTTATTCATAAACCATTCACAGAAACATTTGCACAAGAAATATGGTCATTCGAGCCCCAAGATCTAGTTAGCCTCAATAACGTCAACCTCATCCGATTGCGTTCAAATTGTATAATTGGCTGTTATTTGCTGCAATTTTCTATACCAATTTTGTTGTCCATTTTAGACCACTTATCCATTTAGCATTGTTGCTTCATATTTTAGGTTTGAAAAAGTAAAGCAATCCATAACACGTCGAGCCAGAGGAAGTCGCTGCTGAGTGGTTGTCAGATGAAGGACTCAGTTTGCAAGCTATGATGCAGATGTTCATACCCTACACATGCTCCTAAAAGTGTGTGTAAATTTGTGCATAAGAAGACGAAGTAATATGAAGTTTGATTGTCTTCAAATAATACAAATGTTTATAGTTTATGAGTCATGCTGTCAAGTATTAATAGCTAGTAATGGCTTTTGTGAAACCTAGTCATTCATATTAATGGCATTAACTAATGAAATATATATATATAAAAAAAGAAAAAGCAGGCCAACATAAATCCACAAATTAAGACAAATCATACTGGTCATTCAATTAAGAATGTATAAAAGGAGTGCTGATAAGTGACCGATCTGGTATGTCTCAAGCTGCAATGTGAGGTATACTCCCTAGTATTCTGTGGAACATTCGCTTCCTGGACACGTGCCCTCCTGTATTTCTAACGTGGCAATGGGGAGGGCGCGAGGGATTTCTGGCTGAGCGTTGCCGAGATACGTTGCTTTGAATTTAAAAAAAAAAAACAACCAAACATGGCAGTTTCTTTGTGTGATGTGCTTGGTGTCAGATTTGGGCCTTATAGGTGGTGTTACACTCTTAAATTATATACACTGTATATTACCAGCATAAACGTGTCTCTAAATAACTTTCACTTCTACCTCTGAGAGAATTTTCTTTTTTTTTTTTTTTTTTTGCTGTTTGCTCATCATTTCAGTTGTGTGAGCTTTGCCTTTTATGGGGTTTTGTGGGAATCGCTAAATGTAAATCAGCCGTGTGGTTGGCATTCATGAAATTTCGCATGCAAGTATAAAGAAAAACAACGTTCAAAAAGCAACAGGACTGATCAACAATGCTGTCACGCACACACACACACACACACACACACACACACACACACACACTAACAGAGCCAAAAGATTAAATTAGCCTGACATTAGTCAGTGTACTGCAAGTTACACTGGAGAAACCTAATCAGCAAAAGCTTAGGTAAACTAAGCAGGACTCAGAAAGTTCTAGATGAATTTGTGAAATAATATTGTTAATGAGATGTGAGGCTTTAGTTTAGTTTGCATTTTCTCTTTGGTCGTTAGAGTAAAGGCACGAGTGTCTGTGCAGGAGTGGTGACAGTTATCTAGCTTGCCACCAGCATGGAGATTTTGCTGTGGAAGTTTTACATAAGGGTAATATTCATGTTGTTTCTTTTCATTCTTTCATCCCTTGAATCCCAATGATGCCACAGTCATCTGTGACTGGGAGTCCAGGAAAGCAAAATTGCTCTGTGGGTTGGATTGATGCTATACTCCATACTCATGTCAATCAAAGCGATACACTAGCCAATCATATGCAACAGCTCATGTATGTGGAAGAGGGCAGATAGCACCTTCCTCCGACTGTGTTATGCTGCCCTGTGATTATAGCATGAGCTGCATGTGGTTGGTTGGTTGGCTTTATGTGTCTAACAGGAAGTACATTTAATAGCCCTAACCCTCCCTGATGTTTGATTATAAAGCTGACTGGGGGATGGGAATTATCAGGTGGAAGGAAATTAAGGTGAAAGTCCAAAAACCGAAGAGGTATTAGCTTAGAAATTGGGCAGCACACTGTGTAGAGTGGATATAATCCATTCAAATGCTCATAGCATGCTTGTATACTATATTTTACATACTATTTCTCATAATACTGTGCAGTACGCAAGAATTATCATTTGATGTAGGGCACAGTCAAGTGTACTGCTAGCATACAGTAAACTGCTCAAATTCTGTTCTGTCTAATGCAAGCTGTCATAATGTATAATGTTGCTTTCAAATCCTCTGACTTGACAAGATCCAGGATATTCTTTGAATTATACACACATCTTTCACTAGTCAGACAGACAACATACACACACAACTTGAGTATCTCAGATTTTCTGGTGTCATTGAACAGGAAAAGAAGTGCTGTTAAACCTGATAACATCGTCTTAGATAACACACACACACACACACACAGATATACGGTGACATTGCTCCACTCGGCATCTCACTCTACACCTCATCATTCCACAGAGAGACAGAGAGTGATATCCTAAGAAACAGAGTGAAGGCAGAGAAGAAGGGATTGAAGGAAAGAGAGAAGGAGATTCACCTCAGGTGATCTGCCATCCTGTCATTGTTTATTAACCACCGCAGCGACTCGATTGAAACCGGCTCCTGTTTGTAACTTTGGTTCTCACTAGAATTTATAGTCGATGTTAGCCATTTTAAGAAATCTTGTTGTTGTTGTTGTTGTTGTTGTTGTTGTTTTGTTTTAGGTTTGTTTCAGTAGACTAAACATAGCTTAGTACTAAGCATAGCACAGTAGCATGAACAAGCTAGTCTCTTAATAAACTCAGAGCTGGTCTTGGTGTCGGTTCGATTAAATGTTTAAAAAATTTTAACCTTTAGTTAGAATTAATTCTAATCTTATGTTAATTTTTATGCAAATTTTCACCTACACTGTTGTATTTTGTGATTAAATGTTTTATCTTCTAGGGGGAAAAAAGAACAGGAGAAAAGCTTCAGTTAGCCCATAATTGTAATTTTTATTTATTTATTTAATTTTTTTTTATTTTATTTTATTTCTTTTTGTGAAGTGACCTGGACCCGGAAATAAAACATGGATTTTATCTGAGCTTTGGAAATTTAGGAAGGGTAAAAAAAAAAAAAAAAAAGCTAATTTTAATGGACTAAAATTGCTGTAGTTTTTCATGAACTAAGTCTGAAAAAAAAAAAACTAAAATCTTTATTAATTTTTGTTAAAAGTCTAAAACTAAATCCAAATTAGCCACAAGAATTAGCCCTACATTAAACCTATGCTAGTCCTGCTAGCATAGTTGAGGTATAAATGTAGAGCTAATCTTTTTTTTTAATACTTTTTCCTCATGTTTAAAGTTTTTAAGCTTTTTTGAATAAATAAAAAGTACATTTAGTATGATAGCGCTAGTCCTTTGTTGCAATGGTCTTATTTAAGCATGTAATTTTAATTTAATTAAATTTTTTCCTTCTGGAATGTTCTTATGAAACTCACTTTTTAATCGCGATAAAAACGAAATTAATCAAAGGGATCATTTATCATCAGATTTATAGTTCTGTTGTTCTCGTTTCAGTAGATGAAAATGGTAATAGGCTCAGCTGTGATGTGGAAGTAAAACTGGCTGAAAATGGCCACAAATCATTACTTGATTCTTCCCAAATTACATACATATTCATCTCTATCTACAAGTTGTTGCTCTTTTCTGAACAGAATGATAATTGCTGTTTCGAGAATAATTATGCATTTGGTTCGGATTGTTTTGGCCAAACAAACATTTCCTCCCTAAACTGACTAACGTGCTTGATTTTGATTTAGCCTAGAGGTCGAGAGAGAGAGAGAGAGAGAGAGAGAGAGTGTGTGTGTGTGTGTGTGTGTGTGTGTGTGTGTGTGTGTGTGTGTGTGTGTGTGTGTGTGTGTGTGAGAGAGAGAGACACACAGAGGGGGGTTAAGAATATCTGACTGTTTTGACTTTGTGGGGACATTTGGCTGGTCCCCAAAAGGAAAACACTAGTTATGTATGTAACTGTAGTTCTATGAACATTACATAAGCACCAGGTGCTGCGTTTAAACTCCTCAATACCTTCATGCAAAAGTCCCCACAGGGCCAAAAATGCTGGTTATTTTTTTTTCACCTTTCCCAACATAACTAGCGTTCTGTTTCATCCTTACCAACATAACTAGTGTTCTATTTTCACCTTTCCCAACATAACTAGTGTTCTATTTTCACCTTTCCCAACATAACTAGTGTTCTATTTCACCATTCCCAACATAACTGGTGTTCTATTTCACCATTCCCAACATAACTGGTGTTCTATTTCACCATTCCCAACATAACTAGTGTTCTATTTTATCCTTCCCAACATAACTAGTGTTCTATTTCACCATTCCCAACATAACTAGTGTTCTATTTCACCATTCCCAACATAACTAGTGTTCTGTTTCATCCTTCTCAATGTAACTAGTGTCCTATTTCACCATTCCCAACACAACTAGTGTCCCATTTCACCATTCCCAACGCAACTAGTGTCCTAATATACCTTTCCCAACGTAACTAGTGTCCTATTTCACCATTCCCAACACAACTAGTGTCCTATTTCACCCTTCCCAACGCAACTAGTGTCCTATTTCACCATTCCCAACGCAACTAGTGTCCTATTTCACCATTCCCAACACAACTAGTGTCCTATTTCACCCTTCCCAACGCAACTAGTGTCCTATTTCACCATTCCCAACGCAACTAGTGTCCTATTTCACCATTCCCAACACAACTAGTGTCCTATTTCACCCTTCCCAACGCAACTAGTGTCCTATTTCACCATTCCCAACGCAACTAGTGTCCTATTTCACCATTCCCAACACAACTAGTGTCCTATTTCACCCTTCCCAACGCAACTAGTGTCCTAT
>CM074972.1:10567925-10600296 GCA_037577455.1 Pangasius macronema
AACGCAACTAGTGTCCTATTTCACCATTCCCAACACAACTAGTGTCCTATTTCACCATTCCCAACACAACTAGTGTCTTATTTCACCCTTCCCAACGCTACTAGTGTCCTATTTCACCATTCCCAACACAACTAGTGTCCTAATATACCTTTCCCAACGTAACTAGTGTCCTATTTCACCATTCCCAACACAACTAGTGTCTTATTTCACCCTTCCCAACATACTTTGGGTTTTATAACATTAATTATCTGTATTAATAATTGTCAGTGGAAGGTCCTCACAAGGATAGTAAGACAAACGTGTGTGTGTGTGTGTGTGTGTGTGTGTGTGTGTGTGTGGCAAAGCAGAGGCAGGTTAATGTCACCTTGCACTGCTTGACAAAGCCTCTAATTGCAGTGTCTTTCACACTCATGCACACACGCAGTGCAGCAGCTGTCACTCGTATAAGGCATGTGAACAGGCGGAAGTGCATGTATGTGCATGTCTATGTTTGTGTTTGCTAATGATCATGATGCTGAATGTATGCGACTGAACAGAGCAGAGGTAATTACACACACACACACACACACACACACACACAAACACATCTTTAACACACAGCGAGAGAGTACACACAGCACTGATTAGCTAGCGATGGTGACCTTGCAGTGTGTCACTCCTGAAGTGTTTCGATCAAATATGCTTCACCTGTGTGTGTGTGTGTGTGTGTGTGTGTGTGTGTGTGTGTGTGTGTGTGTGTAGGTGTCCCTCCTTCTTAGCAGTGTAATTTATCACTCGTTTGGTGGCCGGAGAGTCTGTCAAGTGAGTGGTGCTGACACTGAGAGTAAACACACACACAAATACACACACACACACACACACACACACACACACACACACACACACATACACACACAGCTTGCACTGCAATACCATTTATGACAGTACTGAAGGGCAAGTGCATTTGTGTGTATTTTATATATATATAAATTTAATTTCAAAATCTAATGTAGCAAAAGTATTGACACCTATAAAGAATATATAAAATAAATACAAGATTGAAAAAGGGGTGGTTTTTTTTGTTTGTTTTTTTTAATTGTTCCCAGTCTCCAGAAAATCATCGTTGTTACTAATCGCCGTGGGGAAAACTGAACAGCCTTCAACACAGAGAAGAAAGTAAGATATTGGATCTGAAAATATTGAAGCAGTCAGTAATCAGCTAAAACGAATGCCATAATTAAAAATGAGAAGAATGGTGAGGGAGGCAACAACAAAAAAAAAAAACTAACATAAAAAAATCCTTAAACATTGCTGTTTCAGATTCGCAGTCTTGGAGTTGTCAGTTTTTTTTAATCTGCTTTTACAGTCTACTTGTAAAACACCACTTCTACAACAACAAGCTGTTTGAAAGGGTTGGACAAAAGAAACTCTTCCTGAGAGCCTCACAGATTGCAGAGTTTGGACTTGAGTATGTTATTTGAACAACAACTGGACTTCAACAGTTACACGTTCTGGTTGAGGTTAGATAAAACCAAAATCTCTTTCAGCCGTGTTCACACTCTGCATATGGATCGTGGATGTTTTTGGGGCTGGTGGCTTAATGAAATCTGCTTAGTATGAGGTATCTGGTTGCCTCTGCCAAAAGGTATACACTGCATTGAAATAAAATCCAAAACGTCCAAACTTCAACTAGCAAAACACAAATTAAACATCTTATCAACTCAGAAAGTCAGGAAGGTCCCCTAAACCCCCGAGTTCAGCAAGTAACATCAAATTAACATGGCTGCTCACAGCAAACAGTAAACAAAGTAGCACTTCTTCACTTTTAAATGGTTTACACTGTATATACAAGGGATAAAACCAAATACGAGTACATTATTCAACAGATGATGCATCCTAAACGAATATGAATACAGATATGAACAGACTAGACGCGTACGTCGGGATTCCGCAGGACGAAACAAAATAATTCGTACAAGTGCAAGGTTTGAATTTTTATGTGGCGCTTTTTTAAAGAACAGTTGACCAAAGGTCATGGGGAGGGTTGCCACGTTTCAGCCCACCCCCGTGCAGGTGAGGTGTCATCATATATTATGTTGTGGGGGTGCCAATATCTTTAAACCAGCATTTGGATGGGGGGGAAAAACACACACAGTAATACTGCAATGAAAATAAACTCTACAGCATCTGCACGTGTTTAACATTTTCATTTCCACTCACTTTCAGGAAGGGTGCCAATAATTCTGAAGTTCTTTTTTTTCCACTCCTTTTAAAAAAAGTTGCAAACAGAAAATGAGATTAATTGAGATTAAACGTCCGATTATATGCACAGGGCATTGCGTTTGAAACTCACCAACTTAATCTTCGCTAGAAAGAATATGAACTATAAACATATTTTCTCCGTACAAATGTCACACACAGTTTCGGCTTCATCCATCAAACACACAGCTACACACACACAGGTTGTACACGTAGTTAGTATGTGAGAAATGGTGAGATAGTTTGACCGAACGTGCAATTTCGTAAATAAGACTAGATTTTTTTGATAATTTTTAGGCCATTCACACTGCTGTGTATGAGACATGATAAGATAAGCAGACGATAAGACAGATGTTAGCTGGCCTTGGCGTGTACGGCTGCTGTGGGTGGCTGTCAGACAGAGGTGAAGACAATAATATATTTGCGCAACATGTGTTATATAAGAGAGGGAGAACAAAGCTTTGTGTGTGTGTCTGTGTGTGTGTGTGTCTATGTGTGTGTGATTTACTTTCTTTTGCCAGCTGTTGAAAAATCAACAATGGGCTCTTCCTGTTCAGACATATTGTGCTTTCATTATGAAATATGACACGATTAGAGCTCATATTTCTGCTCAACTAAGACAGCATTTCAATCCTCATTAAAATACTACTACTACTACTACTACTACTAATAATAATAATAATAATAATAATACTACTACTAATAATAATAATAATAATCCAATTCTGTAGAGATAAAAAGCATCTCTTTTTTCCACAACAACTTCAGTCAGTAATGCAGAAGTATCAGTTATCTCATCTTTTCAAGATTCGTTATTCAGTTATCAACAAAAAGAAAGGGTCTACAGAAATATAACTAAACACTAAAGTTCTAACAGTAATGAAGTTCAATAATGGAGTAAGTTTCAGGATATTCTCATTATTTCGAATTATCTCATTTTGTCATTATGGGATTATTTCAAGTTATTTCGTTGGTTAAAGATATTAAGTCATTATTTTGAGTTATTGTCTCATTATTTCAAGATACTATATTGTCATTATTTTGTGTGTTATCGTGTTATTTCAAGATACTATGTTATTATTTCAAACCATCACATTATTAAAAGATAATATTTTCTGTTATTATTTCATTGATATGTCACTATTTTTGAGATCTCATTCTTTCAAGATATGATGTCGTTATTTTGAGTTATGATCTCATTAGTTCAAGATAGTTCTAGTTATAATTTTACCTTATCTCATTATTGCAAAGTATCTCATTATTTCAAGCTATTATCTTGTTATTTCAAGACACTGTGTCATTATACACCATTTCAAGATATTACATCATTATTTCAACTTATCGTTTCAAGATGTTATGTCATTATTTTGGGTTATTATCTTGTTATTTCAAGTTCAAAGTCAACAGAAAACGGATGAAGGAGTTGGTCACGGTTTCAGAGGTGGCAAGGGTGAAGTAAGAGGGCTATAAGATGAGGCTGTGTCTCAAGGGCACCAGGGCAAAGGATAACGTGGGAGACCATAGTTAACAGGCCAATCAGTTGGTCTGACCTGTAGAGAATCCCACAAGCCCGGTTCAGTTTCCTGATTAGATCCACCTACAGCACCCTACCGGTGGTTCAGCAGTGAGCCGAGGTGCACTCTGTGGAATGCACATACAGGCTGCATAATTTTGCTAAGGGTCCCCACTACTTGTACCGTCGTTTTGCTCCAGGACTCCTTCCAGGACCGTCCACCCAACCTCTGGTCGTCTGGGGAGGTGAACAGAAAGGCTTCGCCGAAATCAGGAAGCTACATTTAGTTTGTAAGGGAAGGCACCAAACCTGTTGGACATGAAGGTCGATCTTTGCTGTCAACTCCAATTCCCTCAAGAGATCACCCTTCCATCACTCCAAACAGCGTCCTCACTGTGCTGACTGCCCCATGGGAGGAAGAGGGCCAAGCACTCTGCACTGGCACTAGGTATGGGGCAGCCACCTGAAGGGCCATCGTGTATCCTATGGAAGTCGGATGCTGAGACTACATCTGCACATCAACATCTCAGGGACAGTGGTTTTGGGAGCTAAGCTGAAGAAAGCAGGAAGAGAACTAGCAGAGCAGGCAGAGAAGGCCAGCTTTTGGCTGTGGCTCAGGGCAAAGGATGGGAACTGGGCTTATATGTTGACTGGGTTTCCGGTTGATGTTCCACATCCTTCCTCTACAGAAACAGTGACGAGGTGGTGGTCCTCATGGGGTAAGGAGCAAAATGCCAAGGTTCCCAGGCTGATGGTGCTGCAGCTGGCCAATGATGTGCCTATAGAGGGCAGAGATGGCCAGCAGGTAGCAACACCTATATCTATACACTGCACTGACCTAAAATCCTTGTTATTTTGACCTAATAACTCCGTTTTTAAGGTATTTCATTATCTTGACTTATTATCTTGTTATTTCAAGATATAACATATCTTGAAATATCTCATTATTTCAACTTAATGCCTCGTTATTTCTTCTATTATCTTTATTACGTCACAATTCACCTTTATTACTCTATGATTGAACTTTACAACTATATTTAGAACTTTATACATGTTATTAACTTAAAATAATCGACGATTAAGTGGAAATAATGAGTTATTAAGTCGAAATACCTATTCATCTAGCCATCCATCCATCCATTAGCCTTCTTCCTCGCTTCCACAGCGCTGAATTCATTCATGGCTGCAGTGTCTTTCTTCTGAGCTCTGTAACTCGTCTCTCACACTGTGCTGATTGACTGAGTGGTAATTAGTGTTGGATAAATGGCTTTGACTTGCTTTAATTAAAGGCCCTGGATGGCCATTGAGTCTAAACCAGCACAACGGCTTTGGTGCTCACGCAGCGCTACATTCTGTGCTATGTCAAAGGTTTCTTCTTTGCCTGTACGACAGTTCTGTTTTCACTTACGTTACCACGATTCAGCAGATTTGATCAGATGAAATGCACTAATTCCACAGTGTTTTTAAGAAGCTACCAAAACGCATAGAACTGTCTAGCATGTTTATTCAATTAGCAACTCAAATTCAGCACTAGCACCAATATTTTCTTCTTAAAGCAATGTCTCACACCTTGTTACAAATGGTTGTTTTTCATTTCCTGTGATACTCCCTTCCTACTGATACTAGCCTTTTTTCCCCCCCTTTTACATATCTTTTATCATGTTCAGCTTGCTAGCAAGAGCCTGTGATGGCTAACCGCTTCTTTCTGACATATTTAGCTTGGGCTTATGGAAAGTGTGAATAAAATGCCACTTAAGTGATACAGTAGATGTGTTATTGTTCATAGATTTTCATGACACACGTTTAATTCCACAGTGAGTCCTCCTTGTTTACAAGTCTGCCTCACAATGTGTGAATTAATGAAGCCATGCTAGCTATTTGGGGTATGCCTGAGCAAGTCGGAAGCTCTTCAAAATCAATAAAGTCCATTATAAAGTAACAGGAAGCTGCACGCACATATGTGTGCATGTGTGTGTGCATGTGAAAGAGAGTCGAGACTTTACCAAGGCAGTTATTTTCTTCTACATTGGCTTAATGAGCTGTCATTAATGCTTTCGGGTAAATTTTCTTACAGCGCAGAGGCAAGTGCCGCTAATCAGATTCTTTATTCACTTAGATGGTCTGTAGGAAAGTCTGATCTAACCTCTCCTCACGGATGTCCACCTTTCACATAATAGTGGTGTTCTTAGATTACCAGTCCTTATGCATCGCCTTATGAAATAATACTGTTTTACAAAGTATGCTACATTAGCCTAAAGCCTAAGCACTATAGCGTCATATAGCATCATATAGCAAACTCTTCATTCCAGTATGTATGTGGTACGTCATATAGATGGCCACTTGTAGTTGATTCTTTAGCAGGAATAGCCTACAGTCGCTTGTGTTAGGAAGTACAATGTAGCTAAAGCAATTTCCTTAGCAATTTAAACAAATTAGTTTACTGGCATGCTAACTAGATGGCTTGCTAGCTAGATATTGTGCTAATAGGCTATTTAAAACAATAATAATTCTTGAGACAGTCGACCTTACATTACAAGTTTAGTGTAATAGTAAACTTTATACCTGTGAGAATAACGAGGACAACTGATTTAGCGTCATAAACCTGTCATGGATATAAAACACAATCTGATATTGTTTCCTAAGAAATGTGTCATCTTCATAGCTTCATTAGAGAGCTGGGGAAAACAATGGCTTTCAGCTGGGAATGAAATGGAGCCTTTTCATACGTGTTAATTCGTTCAAACGCTGCGACGGTGAGAGCCTGTTGGATTGGCATATTGTAACAGGCTATCAGTCGTCTAAATGAACCAGCATGGTGTAGAGCCCAGACAATGAACAAGACCGATTACCTTCTAATGTGCCTCCTGTATTATTTAACAGCTTTTCTAATGGGCTTTAATGATTAGCCGTCTAATATAATGGCTCGTTGGGCTGATTAGCATGCTGGTTAGCTTAGCCGCGGCTAACAACTGTCCTGAGGCTGGTCACTTAGCCTGAGAATCGAATCCTGATTTCTTAGCACAGGAAAGGACTGCCTCAGGCAAAACACACACACACACACACACACACACACACACACCTATTCCTTTAATAATCTGAATGGAGGATTACCGCTGACCTACACACGTATATTACACTCGCTAATCGCTACTATTAGATTTATTTGCTGTACTACACTCAAACCTGTGTGTGTGTGTGTGTGTGTGTGTGTGTGTGTGTGTGTGTGTTGCTTTCATTACTGGAGAATCAACACGCAGAAAATACAAAATAGTGGAAAAATCATTGTTCCATACTCAGAACTTTACATACAAACAACTGAGGGAGGAACTTAAAGTGAGGAGCTGAAAGTGAGGGAAAAACGAGTAAAAGGAGAAAGAAGAGGAGGGAAAACCCACGCAAAAGTTATTCCACGGTTAATTTTTTTAACCGATTTTTTTAAACGAATTTTCCTTTCACTATATTTGCCATACAGAATGTCTTTGCGTGTGATTTTTGCCCAGCACTGCAAGTTTATGAGTAAATATTCAGTCAATTCGCTGAAGATAATTTGTTCTTTTTTTTTTTTTATTTCTTTTTCCTCAGGGACGGTGTTGAAACTAGTAGTAGCAATTTTATCCGATTCAAAATACGACTGTGTTGCTGATTAAGTATCGCAAGGGTTTCTTTTTTCATGACGTTGTTTAGGAGAGGAATAACAACCTCAGTGTCACAGCTGCTGTTTGTGGACTTTTTTCTCTCGATAATGGTGAATATACTGTATTCATTAAACTCAGCTCAAAGGATTGTGGCAATAATGATAATAATAATAATTTGCAATTATTCTACACTTGTTTAAAGGCTTCTCACATTGTGTTCAGTGTAAATAGGCTTTTGCACTGATTCTAATTATATTTCAACAAAGCCCTTTTTCAGAGGCCTCATGAGTCAAGGACATTTGGACCTCATAAGTGTAGCAGTGTGTGTACGCTGTGTGTTCTCTATTTCGATGTGTCTAGCTTCTGAATCAGAGACAGTTACACAGGGCTAATATCTCTTGACGGGCGTAAAATTAGCCTGTGTCTCTCCGTCTCAGAGATTAATGTGTGTGTGCGTGTGTGTGTGTGTGTATGAGTGTGGTGCAGATGTGTCCTCGTTTGATGTTACATTTATCATCAAACTATCTTTAAGGACTTTCTCAAATTCCATAAACTCAGTTATTGGTTTTTTGGGGTTTTTTTGGGCCAAGAGTGGATATTCAGTTTTATGAAGTTGGTTTGGAAGATTAGAAAAGTCTGCGATGTGAAGAGTATTGTTATAAACTCAGTGTTCAGTAGAGTTTACACAGAATAATGAGGAAAAAAAAGCATTGTTGATGAGAGAGGGTCAGACTGGGTTGAGCTGACATGAAGGTTATGGTAACTCAAATAACCACTCTTTACAAGCGTGGTGAGCAGAAAAGTATCTCAGAAAAAAAACAACTCGCCAAATCTTGAGGCGGATGGGCTGCAATAGCAGCAGAAGACCTCATAAGGTTCTACTCCTGTAAGCCAAAAACAGGAATCTGAGACTACAGTGAGGTCAGACTCGCTGAAACTAGACAGCTGAACACTGGGTTTCTATGTGTGATGCGTTCTGAGATACTTTTCTGCTCACCATGGTTATGAAGAGTAACTTTATATAACATTTATGTCGTCATTGTTGAAAGTGTGATGTAATGCCATATATCAAATACCGTGATATTCCATTACATAACATATATATGCGGTTATTATACTTCAATTTTTCATAATGTTCTGTTTCATATCTGTGGCTGTTCTTCCCCTGTGCTACCAACCTGCAGCGATCAGGTACCAGATGGAGTTTAGAACAAGTCGAGAACACGGCAAGACTTGTTACTTCAGTGTTGCTGCTGGCAAATTGTCATTCAAGCCTCCTTCGAGCTGAAGTGTGAACCAGAATGTCTATCAAACTGCACTAACGCCGTTTCCACGGTGTGCTGTCTAGCCTACTTTTCAAATGTGTCTTCAAAATATCTCCCAGCTCTCGTGGCTGTTCTTGGCACATCTGCTAACAGAGTACTGCTAGAGAGAAAATAACCTCAGTGCACTAACACGCCTAATCCACCGATTTCCTGCGCTAAGTCACGTGTAACATAGCAGGCCACACGCCATAATGGTTTCTTTTCTACTTCCGTGACTTCCCAGTAGAACTTGTATACATCTTTGAATGCCTGACAGGCGGTGTTCCAAACTGAGCTTTAACATGATCAAGTGCTACCTTAATGAACAAGTGTAAAATAGAAGAAAAATAGATCTCACACTACCATGTCGTCGATTATTTTCCTATCACAGCACATCCCAAGTGTCTTATTCCTTACATATTTAATGGTAATGTTGCTATAGATTGTATTGATAGCAATGTGTAAAGTACTTTCCGCTGTGGCACTGTGAACTGGTGTAGAGAAGCACTGAATTAGCAATACAGAGATAGTTGGCACCAGCTAACACACTCACACACCGCTTACGCGGGCAACAAGGGGTCACGTATGAAAGCACAATAAATCCAGTCATTAAGATGATAGACTTTTAGAGTTAAGTAGTGTAGTATCACCCCAGTGGTTAGTCGCCTCTTGGCAAGTGCATTAGAATCTTAAAAACGCCATCCCAAACATGTCACACGCTTTTATTACTTCTAAGCACAAGACTAGCGCACTGAGTGCATTATAAGGAGCAAAGATTAAAGATAAAATATAGCTCACTTATCTCTTACACTAAATGAAGTGCACCAACCAAAATGGGATTGGTGACTAGTGTTTGATTTTTGTTTTTGCACTGCTGCTATGAGGTGCTGTAATGTTGCTAGTCATGTTGAAGCCTAAATACTTTCTTCCTCACTGCATAGACTGGTGTCAATCAATGCCAGAATCATCATCATCATCATCATCATCACCATCATCAGTAAATCTTATCCTGGTCAACATTGAGGTGGATCCAGATCCTATCCTTGGAAAACTGGGCATGAGGTGGGAATGCACTGTAAATGGGATGCCAGTTTTATCGCAAGCCCTCACACACAGAAAGATGGCATAGCCAACCCACCTACTGGCATGTTTTTGAGACATGGTGGGACGAAAACCAGAGAATGTGGAGGAAACCCATGCGGACCCGGAAAACATCCTGTTCTTGGCTGACAGGAGTGGAACCCAATGTGGTCTTCTGCTTTTGTAGCATATCCTCCTCAAGGACTGACCTGTTCTGTATTCTGAGATGCTTTTCTGCTCAGCACGGATGCAAAGAGTGGTTATATGAGTTACCGTAGCCTCACTGTCAGTTTGAACCTGTCTGACCATTCTCCTCTGACCTCTCTCGTTTCAGCCCACAGGAGCCTGGCTCACTGGCTCCATCCATCCATCCATCCATCCATCCATTTTAATTACTTACACATTTCCTGCTACTCCATTTTAAACTAACACTGAAGTCGTATTTTTTTTTTTTTTTTTTTTTTTTTGTCAGACAGCCCAGCCCATGACGAATATTTTTTCATGGAAAAAAATTCCAGACTTTTTTAAAAAATATATATATATATGAGGTAAAGCAGGATGGAAAAGACCCAGTAAACAATCAAATAAATAAATAAATAATAACCCCACATTCTTCCCATTTTACCTGATTTGACCTTAAAGTTGTTTTAGGCATACAGTAAACTTATCAACGTGCAGGTCTCCATCTCTCTCTTTCTCACACACACACACACACACACACACACACACACACTTGGCATTCAGAGAGCCCCATTACCGTCATTAGTTTAATGTTTGTCTCTGCTGTGTTACACACAACAGTGACGTGCCATTTATTGAAGGACTTTTTGCTGGTGGCTTGAAAAAAAAAAAAAAAAGATGGCGCACAGGAGAAAGGAAGCCATTACAAACGAGCGAGTGATTTATGAAATCAATCTTGTGCGCGGCCGGTAAGGCCTCGTTGTGTATGCGCAGTGCGCCAGAGACAAACGACGGACCCTTACGCAAAAAAGAAATGGCCCCAGCGCTTAAAGAGGGGAATAGGGAGAAAAAAAAGACTAATCAACTCTTAAAATTAAATATAAAAACCATCTGAAATGAAGTAATTTGTCTGCAATTAGGCAACGTGTGAATTATTCCCGGCTCTGTGAAGGATTGAGCAGAGTTAATAGAATGGCCTGGTGTTCAAAGAATAAATAAAACCATGCAGAATTAATAGACAGGCTCAGCATTGGGTAGTGCGGTAGAATTATTTGTCAGCAAGCCATATTGAGGGTATTCAGACAGAAAGAACCTTGTGAATCTATCGCTCATCTCAAACTAGACCTGGCTAATGTAACCACGCCCTCTGAATAAAGTGATGATTAACGACTCGCCACTTTATTGCCATTTAATTCCTGGTAGACAGTGGCACTTGACAAGCAGCATCAACAGAAACGCATTTATAGGTATAGGCAGTGACAGCTGGTTGCGCTATTTTAAAGGGGAGGCTAAAAATATTCGTTAGCTCTCAGTAACCATTATGGTTGAGCCTTATAGCACAAGGTCTAAAGGCAGGTTTACACTTATACAGCATTGTTCACACACTCACCTGTGTATCGTACATCCCCGTCATCAACCGTACATCCCGTCAGGTTTCCCAATTGATCTGTAAAACGTTTCGCAAATTTCATCTTTCCGCCTTCATCGTGATTGTTGTCATGAGCTTAAAAACTCAAAATATTTTTGTATATTCAAACACTAAACATGATAGGAAAGCCAGTACCCAATAATGGTCTCGAACTGTACATAAGTGTGTGATTTGTGACACCATGATAGTTAGTTTGTTTAGCCAGTGGTCTTAGTATACTGCCCCCACTGTTTACGTGGGTTTTGCACTATGCAGACACATGGTGATCATTTCTGAGGACTTTCTGAGTACAGTCCAAGTGACGCTCCAAATGGCTGCAGGACACACGTGGCAGCCATCTTGTGTGCACGTACATATTGTTAAAGGCGAGTCATTTGCTAACAGCAAATAAGAAAGTGTTGATGCCAAAATTGAACATCAGTTATGTATTACATGTGTTAGGTTACTTTCTTACCATTGCTACTGGTTTATTAATGCTGAAGTTCAGAAATAATGTTAGTTATGGGAATCGTACCAAAATATAAAAATTAGCTAAGAGTTGCTAGGAGCCTTATTTCCTTCCTAGCAACTCTTAGCTAATTTTTGTATTTTGGTTTAATTCTCAACAGCCTGCAAGCCTAAAATTCATAGCTTCTCTCAGGATTAGGGTTTGGCAGAGGCCCAGAACAGAGCTGGCGTGTGGCCACGACTCTGGGGCAGTGATGACTCAGTGGTTAAAGGTTGTGAGTTCGAGCCCCAGCACTGCCAAGTTGCCACTGTTGGGCCCTTGAGCAACACCTTTTAAACCTCTCTACTCCACAAAGTCTGTATCTGTATCACACCCTGTGCTCTGAACACAGCTGGGTAACAAGCTTGGATTTCCAAAGAAAAAGGATTTCACTGTACTGTACTTGTATATCTTCTTCATTCAGTAGCTGGCAGAATATGCTAAATTAGACAGTGAACTAGCACCAAGACATGTTTCACAAGTGCAAACAACGTTTTTAGATACTAGTTTGACGAACAAATATCTAGGCAGTTGATTTATTATTAACTAAACAGTTAACTACTTGAGTTATTAGCAATTACATGCATAAGTAAGCATGATGGAGCTAAAGGGAATAATATTTGGCTAATTAGCTGTCAGTCTGTTCACTTTTTGTCTATGAATCAAAAAACCCAAACATCTCCAACTGTTAGGAAATAGGACAGAGTAGATAAAATAGCTGATGCTATCAAAAATAAATGCTACATTCCTGCAAGATAAATTTCTCTTCTGTAGCTGGGGCTGGTCTGAACTGCACCGCGATCATCTGTCAGTTAGTCCAGTTCATGATTTGTGTCACCGTTCTGCAGGGATTTTATTTTTTTACTGCATGGGAGCATCATCAGCATAATTTTTAATCACAGCACTAATGAATTCACAATTCTGTTTGTTCAGAAGGTGTTGATTAATTTTCTATAAAAGCAGCTCTGACAGTAGCTCACAGGTATATATTAATAGATTATTGCTCTTATATGTTATTGTTTCTATAGTAACAGCTCATTCACAGGGACTTCACAAGATGGATGCTGCACCTAATCTAAGGCTAATAATAAACAAGTTATAAACTGTGTTGCTGCTTATCAAAGATATGGTGAAGAACTCTATGAGGAGATGTTTATTTATCATTTATGGAAGGAGTCACCAGTGTTCGCTGGCAGGTAGCATGAAAAGCTGCTTCATTTATTCTATTAAATTCAAAAGAGAGAGAGAGAGAGAAAAGAGAGAGCCTAGTGAGGAAACGACTGTGACATTATTTACGCTTTTCCATGCGGCAGTGTGTGAAAACCAATCAGATGTCGCTGTGGCTGAATTGCCAGAAAACGCCGGAAAATAGTTTTTTTTTATGTTTTTGTTTTTTATGACCCCTTGTGGACCGACTGACACTGACATGGTGTTTTTCATTTATGACAGTCGACGTCCTTGTTTCCACCGTATCTGTTTACTGTAGAGCTTATTCTGAACTGCTCCAGATGGACAGAGAGAGAGAGAGAGAGAGAGAGAGAGAGAGAGAGAGAGATAAAGGAGTGAGACGGAAAGATGCAGAGCCTTTTAAAAGGTGTGATCATTTTAAATAGTGAGAATGCACTCATGCATTCCTGGAGTATATGAAGAAGTACAATTTGTGTGTGTGTGTGTGTGTGTGTGTGTGTGTGTGTGTGCGCGTGCTTTGCTGCCCCAGTGTTTTGGGCCGCAGGTCTTATTGGCACTGTAATTTAGTGTGACAGACCTCGACTCAGGAGATAAAGTGTGTGTGTGTGTGTGTGTGTGTGTGTGTGTGTGTGTGTGTGTGTGTGTGTGTGCGCTTGGTGTGGAATGCCGACGCTGCATAATTGCACAGCAGTGTGGTTAATGCATTAGGCTGTGCTATGAATGATATGTGCTGTATGCTATAGAGACTAACTCAAATGCCTCCATTTTCTCCCACAACATCCACTTCTGATTCTTTTCCTCCACTCGTCTCATTTCCCTTTTTCATCACCTCTTCTATCATTCCTCCTCCTTTCCCCTTCACTTATCTCCTCACCTGTTTTCCTTTCCTTTTTTTCCCCCTTATCTGTCCTTTCCTTACCTTTGTCTCATATCTACTACTTAATTGTACTTCTCATGTCCTCACTTTCTCTTCTCCTTTCTTTTTTTCAATCTTCTCTTCTTTTGTCTCTTCTTTTCTATCCTTTTTTTTCTCTCCTCCTCTCTTCTCATCTGTCTCTTCTTTTGGCCTGTTCTCTGTCTTCTCTAGTCTTCTTCTCTCTGTTCTTCGCTTCTCCTAGATTCTTTTTTTCCTCCCAACCGCTTCTCTTCTCACCTTTCTTTCTTCTCGCTTCTTCTTGCTCCTCTTTTTTTTGTTGTTACTTTTCTTCCCTCATCTTCTCCTCTGTTCTCTTCTTGTCTGCCTTCTTCTTCTTTTCTCCTAGATTTGCTCGCTCTTTTCTTCTCCTAGACTCTCTTCTTTTCATTTCGTTTCTTTTCTTTTCTTCACTGCTTACTCTCTTCGCTTCGTCTCTCTTTACTTTTCTTTCCTACTCACATTATCTCTCTCATCACATCACATCACGTCTCTTTCTCTCTTTTCTATTTCTTCTCTTCGATCCTCTCGTTTTCTTCTTCTTCTTTCTCCGCTCCTTTCTTTTTACACCTGTTTCTCTGTTCCCTCTCTTCTCTACTCCCTTCTTGTCTTCTCCTCGCTATTATTCTTACCTCCTTTCTATCTCCCTGCTTTCTTCCCCATCTCAGCTGTCGTCTTTTTTTCCCCTCTCCTCCACTCTCATCTCTCTTCTTGCATTCTTGCCTCTCTTCTTGCATTCCTCTCTCTCTCTCTCTCTCTCTCTCTCTCTCTCTCTCTCTCTCTCTCACACTCACGACTCCCTTGTTGTTTTCTCTCCTCATCTCCACATTTCCTATTCTAACATCTAAAACAAAACCCCCCTGTAATAATCTACTTCCTCTTGCAGAAAACCAACCAGGAAGTGGAAACGTTTTCTGGAGACTCAAATACAATTTACGGCCGCGTCTATACGCAACGACGTGATCTTTCATACACAGTAACGCTTTCCCAGAACAGACAGAAACTTTTACTCGGATCCCGAAAGGTCCAGAGGATAGACGCTCCCTTGCTCCTTTCACTCGCACGTCTCCTCTTATCTCTGCTTTATGCTCCAACAGCTCGCCGTTTTTTTTTGCGCTCACCTGTAGCCCTTTCCCACTAACAAGGTGTCAGAGCTGCCTAATCTTCAACCAAAATGCTGCTAGTCTGCGACCCGAGATCCGCCGATGTTATTTCATCACCATGACAACAAGCCAAGCTATTTTAGTAGAAATATTTATATAATAGTGCTATGATTCTGGTGAGCAGGTACATTCTCAAGCTACGCGTCTAAACGTGATGGGTAAGGAATAAAACACTTTATTGCTCTCAGGTGGAAGTAAAAACGTTCCTACTTTTAAATGTGCTCATGTATTACAAGTTAAACGTTTTTTGAAATTAAATTGTCACGTTTTCACGTGAGATTATTTTTGTTTGGAAGCAACTATTTATTGCCATTTTACCTAAATATCTGATCGCTGCAATATTTACCTTTAGAGCTAGAATCTGCCTAGGTTATTATGTTAGCTACTGGAAGTGATGCTAGTTTAACCTGGGATTAGCACACACACACACACACAAAAAAAAAAAAGGCTGTTAACTCAACATGCTTTTTCCCCATTAGATGAATGAACAGAGAGTCTTAATTCCTGCGTATTAAAACTCTTTCCTGAGGTAGGACCAGCGACGCTCATGCTCATGCTCAGGTTCCACACTGCAGTACGGTGGCTTATACATATTCAAACACACTAGCGTAACTAAAGGCCTGATTCCATCGTGCTTACGGCCGACGACAAAATGGCACGATTCTTGGTCAATTTGGATAAAAAGTAAATCTGGAACTTAGAGGAGCTAGGAGTTTTTGTCAGTGATTATGTAATTGTTCCACTTGTGGGCCAGTACAGGAGAAAAAAAAAAAAAAAAAAAGTTGGTTCCCTGAATAAGCACCAGAACCATGTAGGTGGAAAAGGGAAACTAGAGTCTGATGCATTCCAGGCTCAGGGATATTTTTACCCACAATGCTATGCAGCAGGTGGCATCTCTGTGTAGGACTGGCTTCTGAACAGGAGCTGTTTTAAGGCCAATTAAGCAGCTTCTGAAATGAATTTCCCTCCGCTGGTAATAAATCTCACACACTCGGCGACTGGCTGCCAGGAGGGGGTGGGGGTGGGGGTGGGGGTGGGGCAGGAGAGGGTGGTTGGAGGAGAGAGAATGACAGAATGGCAGCGGAGAGAAAGAGAGGGAGCACATCTCAAAAAAAAGTGTGTAATGAGAGGAGAGAGGTGTGTGTGTGCGCGCGCGTGTGTGTGTGCGTTTGGACTAAGCGAAAGTGATGTACTCCTCTGAAAACACCAGCTTGAGGCAGCACCAGGTCACACTTTCCCACTTCAGCTAATGTGTGTGTGTGTGTGTGTGTGTGTGTGCGCTGGTTTAGGAAGTGACCGACTGGTATTGTTCTGAAAAATGTGTGTGTGTAGCCCTAGTGATAGGTGCCATGGGAAAGTTTTGGCCCCCTGAAGGACATAATTACTCAGCAGGGGCCCCCATAATAGCAGGAGGCTGAGAGAGGATGCTTGTGTGTGTGTGTGTGTGTGTGTGTGTGTGTGTGTGTGTGTGTGACAGAAGGAAGTCTATTCTCAAGCGAATCTAATCTATGAGCTTGAATCGTTGTTTCAGAGCCAGACACTCACCCGCAGCCTCTCAGCATGGTACAAGAATGTAAACACCATTTCCATGCATTCACACACACACACACACACACACACACACACACACACAGACAATAATTTAATCTACACCCCAAATTCACTTTGACATGCATCTAAAGTGTCATTGTGCCTGTATTGAGCCATAAATAAAGTCACACACACACACACACACACACACACACACCCTTTCATAAATGCCTTATGCCTTATATAATTGTCACTCTGCAACTAGTCATGCCAGTTAAACTTAAATTCAAGTGTTGACTAATTTAAAGAAGTTCATACTACAGCTCTGTTGAATTCTCGATTCTGATTGGTCAGGAGGTGTGGCTTAATTTTCTATAACAGCAGCTCTGACAGTAGTTCCAGCTATAATTAAAAATCACAGGTTTATATTAATTGACGCATTTTAATACGAGTCACCTAATAACATAATTTCCATTGTAGCCATCAAAGCACAAAACACACACACACACACACTCCACCTCTATTTTGAAGAGATTAGCAGTGTTTTAAGCCCCCTGCTAGCTGTCAGGCTAACCACGCTGATTCATTTATCATACAGAATGCAGTCCAAATGCTGTCGGTGGTAATTGAGGCAGTTAAGATTTAAAGCTGTCAGGCGCTGAGATAAACTCGCACCCTGAGCTTTGACTTGTGAAGATGTAGCGTCTCCAAGACACTTCGCCGCCATAAATCAAGCGGCCTATCAGAGACCACTCATCATTTCCTATCAACCAATCAGCCGCGCTTCCCCGTGAAGAGCTTGTTCCACTCCGCTGACTTTTTTATCATCACTGACAGGTACGCTGATCACTCCTAGGACAGATCTACAGCTAACACCAAATCACGGTAAGCTGATTCATCAGTACCTGTGTTCACACTTTCATGGTTTCCTGTTAGCTAATCGTACCCCAGAAGTGTTCTTTGAATAATTAATGTAAATAAAAACACTCTAATAATACTCTAATAATCTGATTGTAAAAGAATCAAAATCAACAACACAACACTCCAACCAAAAATGTTTCAATGATAGCACTGTTGAATTCTCAAATCTGATTGGTCAGAAGATGTGGCTCCATTTTCTGTAGCTTTATTCTACTGGTTTATATGAATGCGCTCATTCTAACATGTCATTGTTTCTGTAATAAGACTTAACTAAATGTAATTAAATTGGCAAATTGCTGTGGTGTAACAGGAATAAACCACCTCGGGATGTATTGTTATTGGATATATAACCAACTATGTGATGAAAACGGCACCTCGACTTCGCTTCGGGTCGCGTCACGTCAACACATTATTGATAATTTTCCTCTTTATCGTTTCGTTTCACTACTTAGTTCAGTGAAGCAAACCGTAAGACCACCTACTATCGATTGCGATCGATATAAAGCGCACTACATACTGAAAAGCTATACTATTCAATACTGCAGTAAGTAAAGTACTAAAGTATTACTGAACTAGTTCACAAGCTATTGGAAGATTTGTTGATATTTTAATGGATTAACAAATAAATCACTTGGAGAAACACTTTCACCAAATAGTTTTTTAATGTTACTTAAGCACAATCCTTGATCCAATGATCAGTCTTGGTTTTGAACCACTCCAATGTAGATGAGGCGGTATGCTCAGAGTTGTTGTCCTGTTGGAAAGTACAGCGCCATCCCATTCTCAAGTCTCTTGCAGACTGGGACAGGTTTTCTTCTCGGATTTCCCTGAATCTGGCTCCATCAATCTTTCCTTCAACCCTGCCCAATTTCGCAGTCCCTCCTAATGAAAAGCATCTCCACAAGAGGATACTACCACCACCGTGCTTCACTCTAGGGATGGTGTTCTCAGCAGTGTTGGGTTCCCCAAGAAAACAAGCTGTTTGTGCCAAGGCCAAAAAGTTCTGTTTTGGTTCCACCAGCCCAGAGAACATTTTCAACATGTTTGCTAAGCCTTCAAGCGGGATTTCTTATGACTCGCCCAGCTTCGTCAGGGTTATGGTTGTTCTGTGTACAGCCTGATCGCTCCGAGCTGTGGATCTCTCCATCTCCTTCAGAGTTACCCTTGGCCTCTTGGTTGCTTCTCTGATTAATTCCCTTCCTACCCAGTCACTGATGTTTGGTCGATGGCTTCCTGTAGGCAGAGTTGTGGAGGTATTCTTTCAGTTTTTTAAAATAATCGATTCAATGGTGCTGTGCAGGATGTTTGGGTCATTTGGGAAGTTTGGGGTCTTATTTTAGAACCAAACCCTGGTTGATTCTTTTCCAGAACTTTGTCCAGGGTTTGTGTTGATAGCTACCGTTAGCTAATGCTTTTGAATTTGTAATGCTAGCATACTTCATGAAGACGTAGCCTATGATGACCTTTATGTAGCTCGCTAGACAAACAAATGTTGTTTAGGTATGTGATGAGGATGCTACTCAGGGGTAGCAACATTATGTCACTTTCTGTGGATGCGGATTAATATTTTGCCCCACCTGAGATTGCTACCCCAATAATACCACTGGGTCTACCTGGACCACTCTGTCTGGCTATGGCCCTGGCCCAGATATGAATGAAGTGCATGTAGAAGTTTTTCCTCGCAAGTTTTCGCAGAATGAGGCGTAATCCTGAAAATCACGAGACCATGTTGTCTATATGAATAAGTGGGCAGGTCAGCGGAGGTAACAGAGCCATCAGTCATGTGCCATGTCTGATGACTTTCCCCATAATGGGCCGCTGTAAATAATGAGTTGGGCAGCTGTAGGTTTGTTGTGTAGCCCGAGGTCTGCCGGGCGCCTGTGAAGAAAAATAGGCCGAATGCTAAACGTAAATGGGCTAAAGTGTCAAAAAGTAGACTATTAGAGTTTATTCGTCACAGCCAGGTCAATGAGTAGTCCTTGTTCTTTTCTCAAGACTCTTCCTGCTTCCTTGCTTGTGGTAATTCTGGAGCAACGTGTATGCAGTGCTTAGAATTTAACAGCAATCATGGTGATATTGGAGTCATCACAAGCTCACACGCACGCACAAACACACACACACACACACACGCGCACACACACACATGCAAGAACGCTTCAGTCAGCAGCAGTTCTGACAGATTACTTAAGTGTCTGTCACCATTCACAGTCCAATTTCGAGCTCTCACAAGTGTCACCAAGTGTTTCAGCAGCAAACAAGCAATTACTGTATGGATGCACCCACACACACATGTGTGTGTGTGTGTGTGTCTGGCAAGAACAACAACCTTTTACTTATCCTTTTTTGTCGGTGAAGAGGTGTGCGAGGCGTTTTTAGCAGTTTCCTTTCTCAGGATGTCACACAGACACTGCAAAGTGATTTTTTTTCCCTCTCACATGCTGCAAACAACAAAAAGCAAACAAATTAGCAGTACGGTATTTTAAAGCTCCTTTCTGCCAAATGTCATTTTCAATTTGTCTTTTTCCTTTTATAAAGCTGATTTTTAATGAAGTAGCATCTGTTGGTGCACTTTGTTCAGCTGAAAGTTGCCAGCTGTAACCTTTTACTAAATAAAACTTAAAAAGCTTGAAATGAAGCTAGTTATTAATGCTGATGAGAGAAATGAGCCACAGTAGGAAGACACACACGTGTCGAGGTGGTTGAAACACTACACCATGGCCTAGTTCACACTACAGTCTTTATACAATCCAAATCAGGGGCATAGCTGAGGGTTTGAACCCTAGATAACTATAACACACATGATTTTATTACATATATATCTCAAATATAAAACATTTTTAATAAAAAGTAAAAAGTTAAATTCTCTTTGACTTTTTTTTTTTGGACGTTTGAGGCTATTCTGATCCATCTAAATAGTGTTTTGTTGTTGTTGTTGTTGTTGTTGTTGTTGTTTGTTTTTTTCCCTTTACCGTAGCATGTTTCTAGAAATTGGTTTGATTTAATTTTGTCGAAATTGGTTTGATTTCATTGTGATTATTTGCTTTAAAACAAGATATCGGCAGCTACGGACTGTTTTACGGACAGTCCAAAAAATACGATCGGCGGACTTTTTTTTTTTTCCACATCTTCAACTTTGTTCCAAAACTAGGGCAGTATGGTGTAAAACTGGAAACTCTACCAGCGCTGGGTTTTTCCCATGACACACACTCCGAGAGGCCAGGGGCAATTAGCATACGAACGAAAGTTCTACACATTTTATATTTATAAATAGCATTTAGCTTTAACATCTTGATTTATTTTTAATATTTACATTTAACTTTTAACATTGATATTTAAGTTAGATTTATAATAATAATCAAATCTTTGACTTCTTCTCAGTTACCGATTTGCACAGTAAGTCGATGGTCGACGAAACAAATCTTTGTGCTAATTGGTTAGTCCTAGCACGCATTTTCCTATTTCTGTCTGAAAGCTATTACGCAGCTAGCTACACTCTGATCTCGAGGTGACAGCTGATGAAGGACTGGAGGTTTCCTGAATAACAATAAGTGAAGCTTAAAAATAAGGTAAGATATCCATTTCGCTGTAGCATGTAATTTTACGCGTTCTCAGTGCAACTACGATATCATTATCATTAATTAATTGTTATTAATATGGCAGGTTTGGGTGACTGTGAAAGTAGATTGTGCTTTAAAAACGTCCATCACGCTGAACTTTACAGATCACGTCGTGACTTAATCTCGCATATTTCCTAATCCCACTAAAATGAATTCCTGGCTACGTGACTGATCTTAGCCAATGCTGAAAAAGTGACTACAGATATGATGATGACATCACTAGATCACAAGATTTGCCCAGAATATAATAAAAAAAAAAACACCATATGCTTTCTAGATTATGATTCAGAGTCCTCACCAATTATTCCAACTCTCAGAATCTGGGTCATGAACACTGAACATGTTTAATATTTATTATTTTAAATAGTTGTAACATGTTGTGGTGGAAAACTGTGTTACAAAGCGCTGACACTGGAGACTCCTTCCAGACATTTTCGCACACAATGTCAACAAATATGCTTTTATATTCGTTATATAACGACACGTTTTTTTAATGTTTATTATTAAAGTAGACTTTGATTAAGGGGATGAGCTGCTACGATCTACTAGCTGGGATCTGTAGCTGGAACTGCTGTCCGAGCTGCTGGGATAGAAAACGAATCAACGCCTTCTGACCAATCAGCGCTGTGGTATCTCTCATGTGGTCCAGGCGTTACCGAGACATCGCTCTTTCACTCAGAAGAGAAACCCATACAGAGAGAGAGTGAGATGGAGTGAGAGAGAGAGAGAGAGATATAGAGCTATATTCTCTATCTCTGTCTTTCTTTCCTTCACTCTCTTTCTATCTAATAATGTTCTCCCTACAATTCGTTTCCAATCTATTAGTTAAGGAACGGTGTGGGAGAGAAAGTAGAAAGAGAGAAAGAAGGACAGGAAGAAAAAAGGCAGAGTGATGCAGAAAGAGGCAAGGAAAGGAGAAGGTTAAATGAACGAGGTTAGAGAGGAAGGGAACAAGCATCAGAGGTGTCAGGGCCATGGAGAGTGCGCGCGACGGATGAAATGATATGAGAGGAAGCGAGGGAAGAAGAGAGACAGGGATCGATCGGCTCGAGTAATTACACGGCGATTTATGACTGAGAGATGCAGTAGATCGCCTTTAATTTCACACCGTAACTCAAGTTATTCCTTCTTTCTTCCCGCTTTGACTGAGCAAGGTCAGTGTGTGTGTGTGTGTGTGTGTGTGTGTGTGTGTGTGTGTGTGTGGGTGGGTGTAGACAAGGTAGATCATTTACACACTGCCTGCTTCTGCTGAGTAGCTCCCCTGTCACCAAGATATGATCATTCTGGACACGTATTTCACTGCCAATACAAGACATGTCGTCTTTCTCTCTCTCTCTCTCTCTCTCTCTCTCTCTCTCTCTCTCTTGCTCTCTCTCTCTCCTCGACTGGAGCCAAACCACTTTAAATTTGGCTGCAGCCTCTTTGCTGACTGTAGTAATATGAAAGCGATAGGTGACAGGAACGGACAGTAATTGCTCACGCCATCCCCAATAGCAGATTTATTAAAGGAAATAAAAATTCAAAACATTCTTTCTCAGCAAAGTTGTGTTTTGGCCCCCAGACTAGCCCATCCCCCCACTTTGGCAATTGATTGCTCCTTGTTTATACATCAAGAAGTTTGTCTCAGTTCAGCGTCGATCCATTTCCATCAGACGGTGGGTTTATATTAATGCAGTCATTCACATACATTATAATTTCTATAGTAACAACATACACAGATGGTGAACCGTCTACCATGACGCATTAAAAATGTAGAATCTATAATCATCTATCCAGCCATTATCCTACACAGGGCAATTTGGAAATGCCAATCAGCCTACAATGCATGTCTTTGGACTTTGGGAGGAAACCGGAGTCTCCGGAAGAAACCCCTGGAGCACCGGAAGAACATGCAAACTCCATGCACATGGGAGGAGGCAGGAGCCAAACCCCCAACGTGCATGACAACCGTGCTAACCGCTAAACCACCGAGCCCTCACTGATTAATCATTAATAATCATTTTCTATAAGGAGTCATTCATTTAACATTTTTTGGAAGGAGTCTCCAGTGTCAGTGCCAGAGGTGAAGCTGTAACTTTCAGGACAGAGCAGTGCAAAAAATTACATCACTTCTTTTAAACTCTCTTTTCTTTATAGTTTCTGCTAGATAGCCAACGAGAAACACTCTCCTCATCCCCAGAGTTACACCAAACTTAATTTCGCCTGCATTGCTGATCATAAATTTAGATTAGGTCTGTCGTTCGTTCCGATCAATCAATCGATAATGATCGATCTTTACCAACTTCACAACAATAAGAGTCAGTATTCATGTCACATGAGACATTGTTTCATATCAGCAACAAAAACAAAAATAAAAAACATAAATAAATGAAATAAAAATACCTAGCGTGAAAGCAGCATTCGCTAGTTAGCTTGAGTTGAGGATCATGCTAACTGCCTTAACTAAGAGAATGTTTTCTCTGGTATTTTTATTGTATAGTAGTCGGCCAGCTTGGTTATCACACTATAAAGAGTAAATGTGAATAGGGATGAGTCGAGATGAACAAGTTTTAGTAAACACAAATCAAATTAGGACAAGGTTTAGCAACCGTTCACTGCTAAGAGGCCTGTTAGCTAGTACTGTTGGCTAGGTAAAGGTTCAAAAGTAAATATTAGCCACTAGGCTGTCAGGATCAATTTTCTTCCTCAATTTTCTTGTCAATTTCTGAGGTCTTGTTTCAATTTCAAGACCTCAGATATTGTGTATATGCATGATGCATATCAGAGGTCAAAGGTCAACCTTGATCATTAATTGTGAACATGTTTTTTTCTAGCTAATTATTAGCAGCTTTACGGCATCATGCAATTGCAACCTAATTAATCAGATCCAAACTGAATTTAAATAATTAACAACAATTCTTCTAAACCCAAGTTGTTGTTACATTCATGTGTGCACGACTTTCTGTGTGTGTGTGTGTGTGTGTGTGTGTGTGTGCGTGTGTGTGTGTGCAGGCACATGAAAGCTGTTGTGGTTTTAATTATGAACAAGTACAAGAAAGAACACGAGGACGTGTCTTGAGTGTGAGTATGAAGTGTACGAGAAGACGTTCAGGAGGTTTTTGTTAGTTCTGAGTTAGGCGTGTGTGTGTGTGTGTGTGTGTGTGTGTGTGTGTGTGTGTGTGTGTGTGAGGGAAGACTGCCACCTCGGTTGCACGTGTGGTGAACCACATCCGCCCTTTGTGTTGAGTGTGTCGCGTAGACGTGCAACAGCTAAAAAACTCAACCTGCTTGATACCATGTCTCTCTCTTTTCCTCTGTGTGCTGGTCTCTCTGCTTACATTTACACAACAGAACAAAATGTTCAGTTCACACACCAGCCAGTAATTTGTTGCAAAATGACACTGCCTTGCATAAGTATTCACCCCCTCGAACTAGTGTTACAACCTGGAACTTAAATGAATATAATACATTATTTTAAAAGTGATAGATTATGGTATAAACCATGACTCTGACTAGAGGAGGCCCTTCAGCAAAAGGTAGTAAGGTGGGGATTAGTCAGAGAAGCAACCGAGAGTATTGCTCAAGATGATACTACCACCACCATGCTTCACCGTGGGGAACACAGTGACGTAACTCAAAATTAAATTTACGAATATTTGTTTTGATTACACCGTTTTACTCTTCTTACATTCTTATGTTACTTACTCTGACTAAATCAAATTTTGTGATACTGACGATTGGAATTCCTTAACTGAGCTCACGAAGGAGTTTTGGTTATTAAAGGAATAAAATGGCTGGAGTGGTAAAGTAAAGTAGATCATTTTAATGACCTTCTCATTTTAACTTCATCATTCTGCTACTAATCACAGGACTGCTACTGGTGATCAAAATTCATTATTAGGATAATTAGTTATGCGGTCTTATGATTTGTAAGAAATTTGTACGAATTCACATACAACATGTACATCATGACTTATGAGTATTGCATGAGACGAGATGGTTTATAACCAGAGGTTATATGGAAATGTGAAAATTTCATTTGCACCGTGCATTAAACATGTTATGTTGACCAGAGTGCTGCATGAATACAACTAGAATGATTTCAAAAGAGCCACATGGTGCTAAGACAGAAAATATACATAAATGCTATATAACATGTTTTAAGGACGAGATTTAGAAACAGAAATTTAAAAAATGGCAGATAGTGGCCAGAAAAAAGAAAAAAAAAAGTCAGAGAGTCTCAGAGATCTTAAAATAAAGTGTGTGGATGGAGCAAATTGACAATATAAGAAGTAGCAGGCCCATTGAGGGGTTTTAAAAATGATAAAACTTGAAAAATGAAAAAAACCCAATCCTCAGATGAACTGGAGGGCAATGGAGAGAAGCGAAAACTGCTGGATTACGTCCTGTGTTCCAATTTTTATTTTTTTTTTAGCACCCCCACATCTTCTTTCAACTTCCCCTGGCCATCTTCAGGGCCATTCCAATAATTTACTGGCTCGAGCGAGGTCTGACAGATGACTCGAACAAACTTCTAAAGGAGGAAGCAAGTCAACATGACTATAGACTTCAGAAGCAAAGCTATCCTTTTCAACAGTAAAAAGGAAATAAAAGCAGCTAAAGCTTTTAAAACAAAAACACACTATAGTCAGATGTATCTAGTATTTCCTGTTACAAGATTACAATGAACCAAATGTAAGATTACTTAAACCTTGTCACCTTGTGACATTTTTTTACTCATTTCAAGCTTGAAATTGTCTCATTTTTACTAATTTCAAGCTTGAAATGAAGTGTGTATTTTGCCCAGTGTGCTGCTCGATGGCTGGTTTGAGAAGAAAAAATTCTTAAGGATTACAGTGCCAAAACAATATAGATGAAAATAGCAATATTTGGCAACTAATGCACTCAAGTTGATTTGAGTATTGGGCATTAACGGTTGAAGGTTGATTTCGACGTAAGCTCCGTTTCGACGAACATTAACTCCACCTACAACCGGTAAAAGCAACAGAAAACACCCCCACAACTTCAAATTTCAACTCGTCAACTTGGGTTACTCTTCTCAACCAATCAATTCCTTCCCCGTTTACAGAGTCACATCAAATCAACAATTCCGCTCATACTGTGAACAGTGTAAAGTCCTCCTTCTCTACTTTTAAATTAGTTTATAGCCGTAACAGCTTTAGATCAGTTAATATACAGCACAGTACTAATCACTGTTTGGAGAAGGTAATCATCAACATTAGCGTTATCACAAACATTAGCCAGCTACCTTGTTGCTAAGCTACTAGCTGTGCTACAATTTCAGTCCAAAATGTTGCAATAATGTCTGAAGTTCACTACAAAGCCAACAGCCACTCAGGCCTGTAGTTGTAAAAGTGCACTTAAAGTAGCTTTTTATGAGCTTTACATGCACAACAAACAAAATATCCTCTTTCGTGGAGGCATCCATGGTTTTTCCACTCCAGGTGAGAGATAAAGGGTAATGTCGAATGTTTAATGGTGAATGTTCCGTGGTTCTTACGTGGTATCCTTGTGCTTAAGGATGAACCTTTTTCTCGGGATGGTCTCCTCAACCTCGAGTTTAGCAAGTGATGTCAAACCAACATGGCTGCTCACAGCATAAACAGTAAACAAAGCAGCACTTCTTTACATTTAAATATGTTATACTGTATATACAACTGCTAACAAAAGACAAACATGGAGTCCAACTTGAACATGCTGTAATTCCAACTCCGAGCTCCAATTTTCCACTTCCAAGTTAAGTCAGATGCAGCCGGATTTGGCAGAAAAACAAGGATGATTGTACAGAAAAGTACCAGGAGATTTTAAAATCTGGTTGCCTCTGCCAAGAAGTTACAATTGGCTCATGGTTGCGCCTTCCAACAGGACAATGATACCAAATACACATCCAAATCCAGACAAAAGAGTATTTATTTTATTTATTTATTTAAATCCAGCTCAATATACTGAATTTTATCAATCCTGGACAGCTTATGTTTTGGGCTGTCTTCCACAAAATGGAAGCCAATGGATGGACATTTGGTCCCCACCAAAGATACACACACACACACACACACACACACACACAGCATCATAGCATCATAGCATATTTTAGAATAATCGTGATTAAAGGCTCTCAAGGCATTTCAGCAATTATTTAGATGCTTTTCTATGAACATTCACAAGAATCTGTTTTTTTTTTTCTTTCTAAAAAAAATTATATTGCAGTGTTTGTAGGCCCATTGGCGACACATAGTGTGTGTGTGTGTGCGTGTGTGTGTGTGTGCGCGCACAAGTGTGAGTAAGGTCGTAGTAGCTTGTGGCGCCTCAGGCAAGGCAGTTAGCATGCAGCTCAGAGTCCAGCAGAGACTTACTAGGGAAAAAAAGCTACACACAGATGCTATCTCCCTTTCACATTCTCTAAGAGCAGGCCATGCTCCATTCAACCTTACACTCACGTTCTTATATAAATACACAGGCATTTGACTTGCTGACCTGTATCAATTGTGTGTGTGTGTGTGTGTGTGTGTGTGTGTGTGTGTGTGTGTGCATTCTGTAAAACATTTTCTACAAACACATTTTTACCACATGAATGTCCATCCTTTAAATGTGTACTATACCATCAGCCATTAAAGCTGAGGTTTGTAAACTTTACAAATGTTTATACGCCTATAACGATCATGTCCTTTTAAAGATACATTAAAGCAGCTATCATTCTCAATATTTCCACAGAATAGATCTGTCTAATTTCTTGGTTTCAGCCATCTGGTCCATTTTTTTTTCTGGCCCAGAACGAAGCTGCTCAGCTCAGCCCCTTTTCCTCAAAAGGCAATTCATTTGCGGTTTGTCAGTGTTTTCATAACGATTTCAGTTCACCTTACAGGCAGCAGAGTGCTATAAAAATGACAAACTGCCCCTTTAATACATATGTGTTGGTATAAATGATGTGCTAGTGTGTGTATATTTGTGTAGGAGTGGGAAAGGTATAACTATTTATATAGTTGGCTTCTGAATTGTCCACCCCTTAGTGATTTTAAAAAAAAAAATATGGCTGATGCTATGATCAGGGTGTTAGAATCAGAAAAATTCAGAAAATTTTTTCATAAAAATAGTAAAAAAAATTTGTAAAATTGACTATTATCGTTGTCCGTTGAGTTTTTTAGCATATAGAATTGAGAAAAAATACACTAAATCACATTCACTAGCATCCATGCTAATGGCAAGAGGACATCAAGGACTCTAATGATTTAATTAAGATTTTTTTTATATTAATAATTAATAATTTACTTTCTGTCTATAATTTGTGATGGGGTTTTACTTTTAAAGCGATCTTATCAGTCAGTTTCACAACATCACTGAAAATAAAGAAAAAGAAACAAACGAGAGAATTTTTCTTCTTCTCATGATCTTCAGGAAATTTGAAAGGTGCAACTTCCTGCTGAACACATGACTTGTGGACTATCCGGAATATTTCATAGGGGTGAGTGTGTTCAGGTAATACATTTCTTTTGCTAAGTCTCCCTCCCACCAACCTGAAATCTTGCTAGCGACCTTCTCTACTGGTTTACACAATATATTAGTTACCCCGATGTTAGCTAGCTTGCTAATGCTTGTGTTTAACTGCATGTTTATTCTAGTTAGCTTGTTAAAAAGACGGCTAAATATTAGAGCCAGAAATGAACTAAAGAAGGAAGATTAGCATGCTAACTACTTAGCTGGTATAATTAGTGCAGTGATGTGTTTAGTGTTTGGGTGGCTTGTATAGCTGAGGTAATTTTACAAAAAAAAAATGTTTTAGTTGGTGTAAATGGCCCCACAGTGTGGCTAATGCTAGCTTCTGTTAGCCAGATAGAAAATATTGTACTTCAGTAAGTTTCAGCTGTCTCAAACTGACTTTCTTTTGATAAATGAAATGCAGACATCTCTTGGACTCAAACATTTTGGACCCTACTTCAAATCAAGAAAAAAATATAAACATGCACTGTGTAGTATCTCTAGCTTTTCTAGCATGTTTTGCTCAGCAGTGAGAGGATAGAGTGTGTGCGATTTTTCTATTTAGAGAGTGTGTGAGAGGGCCATTGTTGGGCCGATTAGAAACTGAACTGTTGACTGGAGTGTAACACAATGGCTCTACAGACAGCTGAGGAGTCTCCATTAGAATAACAAATGTGCCAGAGGCTACCCCTGTCACACACACATAATACACACTCGGCGCGCTCTTACCCGCGCTCACTCTCTCTTTGTGAACTCTTTAAAGCTGAAAACAATAGGTAGTAAATAATCAAATTAAATGCATATTTTAGCAGGGAGACTCGCGAAGTCTTCCGCTCCATTAGCCACTCCAGAAAGGAAGGGGAAAGAGAAAGAGGGAAAGAGATCAGCAGGGGAGGAGAGAAGGGCGCAGAAGGGAAGGATGGAGATGGAAAAAAAAAGGAGAGAACAAGAGAGGAAGAGTGGAGAAGAGAAGGGCGACTGAACTGAACGCTTGCCAAGCCGGCACATTTGGCTCAAATGAGGCAATGCTAATGGAGGTTATGCACAGTGTCTAAGAACCGTGTGTGCGCGTGTGTCCAGTTTGAGCTGTATCAATTGATGAGGTTTCAGATAAAAAAAAACACCATAACATCACCAAATGTGTGTGTGTGTGTGTGTGTGTGAGAGAGAGAGAGAGTTGCCTGTACATGTGCACTTTTCACCCATACCAAATGTTTGGCCAAAACAAATGTTCGCTGAACGTCCTCTGTCTGGGTTTGCACATGAAAAATTCATGATATAATGTATATTAGATGTAACCCCATGCTTTTTTGGTGAGCCAAGGAAACTTGTACCTATATTATTTACAATCTATATGCAAAAAAAAAAAAGATTTAAAATGGAATGTGGGTGTATTCTGCAATAAGACGAAAAAATATTATGGGTGTGGGGCTACGGGGAATCAAATCTGAAATAAAATATAAAACAGACAGGATGTAAAAGTGGTTTGTAAGCCATGAACAGAATCAGACACAGTTATTAGACAATATTTTATCACAACGTTTGTCCCGTTATCATTTCTTTTTTTAATTTCTTCAGTTATTTGACTGTTGTTTCATTGCAATAGTAAAGGAAGATCTGTGAAACCTAACACACTAAATGTTATTTTGGCATCTTCATTTTGTCCTATGGGTGTGCAAACTTTTGCACTCGACTGTGGTTACAACCTGAAAGGAGTGAAAACCCATGTGGTCTTCTGCTGTTGTACAATAGGTTTGATGTGTTGTTTCTTCTGAGATGCTTTTCTGCTCACCACGGTTGTAAAGAGTGGTTACACTAGTACAATGCCACATGCCCAGTTTAAACCTTGTCTAGTGGCTATTCTTGTCCACTGTATCAGAAGACAAGTTGTTTTAAGCTGTACTTCCCCATTGTTGGTTTGTCTAAAATGCAGCTTTGTGATAATAATTAGATTCTTCACTTTAATTCAGTATGTGGACGGAAAACTGGATGCTGTCTCAAAAGAACCTATATGAATAAAAAATCCTGAGTAGGCAAAAGCTTTTTTTCTATGATGAGGCTAATCTAATAATCGATATCAATTGAGCGTCCGCTTGTTGCTGTACAGCTATATCGTGTATGTTTTTCTGCTACACACTCTTTAACAGAAAGTCATTCTCAACACATAAGCTCTAGAGTCAGCTAGCTACCTAGAGTCATCGCTAAGGTTGTTGTGGTCGGCCATCTTTTAAGTGCCAGTGGAATGAGTGTGGAAGCCATTGCTGCATCCCAATTCGCCTACTTATACTATGCACTAAAAGTAGGCACTCTTTTTGTGGAGAAAAAGTACACACTTTTGAGTGTGTAGCAAAAGAGTTTGCAAGTACTTAAAGGTCATGTAACGGAAGAGAACGTTGTTGCCTAGTTACACACGCTGTCGCCGTAAACAATCTCCTCATTGCATCTCTTCATTCGTTATTCCTTATATGATTTATACTATATAATTTAATTTACCATTCCATTAAGTTCTTACACTTAATTACACTTACTGAAGACGCGTCACCAATGTTATCGTGCAAGGAGTTGTGGGAAATATTAGCAGAAGAAGTGTCCAAGGATCCACACTTCGAAGATCTACCAGGAATAGCAGACCATCCAGGTACCTCTGGGAAACTCATTTCAACATACTATGATTTGGGACACATTAATTCTAATCTCGGATACTATTTAGGATGGATAGTAGGTGAATAGGGACACGGCACATGATTTGACTCCATACGTTGACGGATTTCCTTGTAAAGCAGGAAGTCAGTGAAGGAGTGTGTCAAAGGGCTCCTGACTAAAGGTGTTCTCGGTTATCGTTTGGCCAGTGACAAACAAATTTCTCTTACCACAAATTTGCAACTTTGTTAACGACTGTTGCACCTTTTGTTGGTGTTCGGTATCCTAAAGCATTGGATTGGCACCAGGCCTCATACTGGATAGTAACAAATTTATCTGTAAATTGTTCGCAAGAGCATCTACTCAAGAAATTTGGTCTGAAGTTAGCAGGACTTAGCAAGAACCATCACTGATGAAGTCAAACAGAATATGTTATGATATGTTTTCCAACTTCAAGAACCTATGGGTTCTTACATATATGTATAATTTGCTAATATTTACCTCAGCTAGCTACAACAATCACAACATGAAAACATGTAACATAATGTTAGCTAACAATACAGACTGCTAGCCAACTAGCCATCGAACTGGTAGGTGAGAAGTGCTTGGTCTTATTGTTAGTGCAAAATAATTACCTCTAGTTATTACGACCAACTCTACGTCATCGATCTCAATGAATAAACTCCTTTATCTGCAAGACAAAACAAGAAGCGACAACAAATATACGATGGACAGAAAAGAAAATGGGATCTATTACCCACAGCAGTAATACTAATATATATATATATATGAAGCACATGAATCAAAAATGCAAGAGACATTTTATGCCTTCTTTAGTACTTCAAGACTGAGAAAAATACACTAAATGACACTCACTAGCATCCATGCTAATAGCAAGTGGACATCAAGGACTCTAATGATTTAATTAAGATTTCTTTATATTAATAATTTACTTTCTGTCTATAATTTGTGTGATGGGGTTGTACTTTTAAAGCGATCTTATCAGTCAGTTTCACAACATCACTGAAAATAAAGAAAAAGAAACAAACGAGAGAATTTT
>CM074972.1:10604402-10615907 GCA_037577455.1 Pangasius macronema
TTAATACAACTCTGTGTACAACCATGTAGGTGTTAATACAACTCTGTATACAGCCATGTAGGTGTTAATACAACTCTGTATACAACCATGTAGGTGTTAATACAAGTGTATATGTTGGTGTTAATGCAACACTGTGATTACTTAATCACCGGAAACGCTGTAAATTCATCTCTTTTCCTCATGATCCCTGATTCAAGGCAAAGCGTTATAAAGAATTTGGGCTGGAAGTTTTAAATGAATTGATTCCGATTCAGCACCAACCAAACCGTTCAGTCAGGAAGCTGTGCAATTAACATATCTGATTACCGGCTGCGGTGTCAGTCGCACGCGGAGCATCTCACGCACTCACACGCACACACACACACACACACACGCGCGCGCGCGCGCTCACAGGCAGCGCGCGCGCGTTCAAGTCAGTGAAGGCGGTAAGAGGAGAAGCGGCAGTGGCGGCGTTCCCTCAGCGACGCAGCATCGTCATCACAGAGAGAGAGAGAGAGAGAGAGAGAGAGAGAGAGCTGAATAGGTGGCTGCATCATTCTGGATGGCTGCCTCCGGATCAGCAGCGGAAGGAGGAGATGAGCTCGGGCTCACTCGCCTCGTCTCCCCGCACAGAAGAGCCTCATCCTCGGCTTGAGGTAAGTCAGATCCTCGCGGGTCTCACGCATCCTCCAGAGCGCATCACTTTGCGTTTTTGTTTGTTTTTTTTTTTCTTTTTACTTGCCTAGTTTAATCTCCTTTCCTGATGCAACTTCTTCCAAAGGCATTGTGCATGAGCTTGGATCTTGTTTATGATATTTATCTGACTTGCGGTGTGTCGGAATGCCAGCCTGCAGATGCGGGATTGGAATTAACCGCGCGCGCTAAATGCACGCATACACTACTGTAGTTTATGATGGACATTTTGGAAAGTCAGTGCATTCATTCACTTTGGTTTATTGGCGTTGTCATGATGTGCTTAGCTTATTGATTGGATGCCTTTGTCAGTCAAAGTGTTTGTGCTTTAAAAAAAAAAAAAACTTTTCTTTTCTTCACTGAAATTCTGTGAAATTCCTGCATTCCTGTGCGCGCTTGAAAACCTTAATGACACTAGCTTAATGACGTGCACGAAGTTCAACTGGCACTCAGAAAACTGTACTTTAATCCATGCTGATGTGCGCCGCTTTTCCACTGCAGAGCCATTCCGACCGAGGGTGTGCGTCCCCGGAAATGTTACTCCTGGCTGCTTTGGAGTTTCGGGTCATTCCTGCGTGGTTATTAATTAACCACCGATTAAATAAAAGGTTAATTTAGCCCACGGGGTGCGTTTGCTCAGAAGGACGCGCCGCCTGGCGGTGAGAACAAGGCGTTTTGGTAACGTGTGCGCTCCCAGACGCGCTCAGGAGAAGAGGATTTCCTCAGAAATCGACACGTTCTCAGGTATGAGCGATTAGGTGAGAAAGATCCACACGCGTAAACAAGACAGAAAGACTGAAAACAGGAGAAGAGCATTCCACAAAGAATTCCAAGTTTGCTCTATCATCATCATCATCATCATCAAAAAACTTACTGCTTATCAATCTATCATTTCCTTTGTGACACTAAACTACCAAGTGTGCACAGATACGCCTGCAGCAACCTCGTGCTTTGTCCAGTATATTAAAAAAAAAAAAACATTTTGAAAGTTCTGTAATTTTTTTTTAGCTTTTACATGAGACAAAGCACACTCGAGCAGGTTCTTCAAGCACATCTAACCTCCGTCCTTTAATGAACTGAAAGACAGAAAAGACTGCGCCCTAGATGCTGTCACATGCCGATCATATTCTTAACCCGTCCCTAAACCGATCGTCCACTGAAGGTATGAAAGTGATATTTTCTTTAAAAAACTTTTCTGTCCAGAATCTACAGGAATCCTTTTTTTTCTGTCAACACTAAATCAACAGAGAGGACAGGATTGCTTGAGCTACCTGCACCAGAGAATCGTTTCATCCAATTTACGCTTGATATAGTGGATGCCAGTAAAAATGGCTAAGTTTTATGGATGATAATGACATTAGGCGTTAGATCGAGTATAGAGCAGTGAAGTACTTAGCCTGTCGTTTATATTGCATATAGCTTTGTCCAGTCATTAAAAAGAAAGACAACCATGAACGTGAGAGTGGAATTAGATTGTCCTGTATTTTAAAGCTTTTGAAGGTGAGATCATGGAACAGCCAGGAGAGACAGACAACAGCATTTTCAAACATCTCTGGGGTTTTTTTTCCCTCCATCCATTACACTTCCAAATTTCTTGGAGAACATGTTCAGTGGTCGAAAACGCAATTTGAGTGGCAGGCCAAAATGAGGGAAATGAACATGGACTTGGAGTACCAAGAAAAAGAAAAGGCATATTAAAGCGTAACCTGATTCCTACTTTCTGTCAAGTTGTTCAGTAGATGAATATCGCCTTGAGATGTTGTTTCTGTGATCTAGATTTAATTCTGTGTGTGCCATGGTGTGTGTGGGTGGGCAGGTGATGGTTGCTTCTCCCTGCAAGCCAGCTCCCCTCCCCATGCACACTTCCTATTTATGTCCGACCAATCATGTGTCCCCTTGGGAAGTGTTGGTCACAGCTGGTGAAGTGTCAATTGAAAACAACCTGGAGTCTGACGGCTCAGTTTGTCCCTTTAGAGCACCGTTGTCCTCCCTTGATGAGCGCCCAGGGGAGTGGGAAACTTTCACAGACACGGGTCTTAAGTGGTAATTTGTAGAATGACAGGAGATATGTCTTTGTTTTCTTCTTCTTTTAACAGGTCGCAAGGATTTACCACTGGAATTTTGGGACCATGGATAAAATGCCATCCTACTAGTGCGGTGGCTGTAGAAAATCAAGCACGTCTTCTTTTGAAAATGATATAAGCATCCTCACCCCATTCCACAGAACATCTGGAACAAAATAAAAATCGCTTGCATGTGCTGTGCGATGGTAACATGACCACAAAATGCTTGCCAGTCAGCAAATCCTTTTCTTTAGCCTAGGTTAGTGAACCATACGAGACTTCCTCCCACACATGTACGCCGTTTGCCATGAATCTGGCCGTGAAGCTGCGGAGGAATCTGAGGAGGCTGGTTATCCTCCTCGCCACCTTCTGCATGGTCAGTGTCATAGTCTCCGCCTACTATCTCTACACGGGGTCTGCCCAAGAGCTGGATCTGACTGACCATGGCGTTGGCCCAGACTGTGCCGAACTGCGGGTGCTACCTTTTCGACCAGCGGAGCTGCGGATGCCTAAACCCATGGATCCATCGCGGAAGGACCCTGTAGTGTTGGTATTTGTGGAAAGCCAGTACTCCCAGCTGGGGCAGGACATTATTGCCATCCTAGAATCCAACCAGTTTCGCTACCAAGCTGAGATTGCACCAGGTAAAGGGGACATCCCTCCACTGACCCACAAGGGTCGTGGGCGATATGCGCTGGTCATCTATGAGAATGTGCTCAAGTATGTGGGTATGGACGCGTGGAACCGTGACCTTCTAGACAAGTATTGCGTTGAGTACAGCGTTGGACTTATTGCCTTTCACCGTGCTAGTGAGAACTCCCAGCCTACCATGCACCTCAAGGGCTTCCCCCTAACCTTACAAACCAATGTACCCCTGTGTGACTGCTGTGTTAATCCGCGCTCACCACTGCTTTACGTCACCCGAGCAGAAGTTGATCGAGGACCACTTCCAGGTGATGACTGGACCGTATTCCAGTCCAATCACTCCACATATGAGCCAGTGCTACTCGCCAGATCACGGCTTAGTGCGGATGATGCCAATGGAAGGATGGTAACTGGGCTCCAGGCCACCGTGGTTCAGGACCTGGGGCTCTACGATGGGGTCCAGAGGGTGCTGTTTGGGCAAGGCCTGGGCTACTGGCTGCACCGACTCATACTAGTGGACACGATTGCGTACCTCACTGGCAAGAAACTGTCACGCTCGTTGGAACGGTACATCCTGGTGGACATCGATGACATCTTTGTAGGAAAGAAGGGGACAAGGATGAAAGTGGAGGATGTGAAGGTAAGGTGCGTGTGTGTGTGTGTGTGTGTGTGTGTGTGTGTGTTCAATGGTAACTTAAAACTGTTTATATTAAGTGAATCTGTCCAGTGCCACACTGTGTTTGTAAATTTTGGCACCATACTCACTAGTTAAAACTTTAACAACAATTGCAATATATTATTCTTTTCTCCCGTCAGTAAACAGGCTGCTCAGGGGATTTTTCCAATGCGTTTGTTATAAAGCATTTTAAATTGCATCCATTGCCTCAATTTGAAGTGGGACGTGAGGGGATAGCATCACTCTTGTTTTAAAAAAATGACAAATCACCCTCTTGTAAAACTACCTTCCCCTTGGATTAAGACTTTTACGAGATATCATTATTACTGTTGTGTATTACTGACCTCTTGTTGCTGTGAACAGATACAGATTTCATCTGAGTCAGACCCGTAACGTTAAATCTGAGACATTTCTGTAAAGGAAGTGGTTATGTAAAATCAGCTTGCCAGATTGGAGTGGCTATTAACTCTTGTTTCCACTGGTCCTGGTGTAAAACCTTTGACTACAAACATCTTACTGATACTTTCAGTAAAATACTTTCTGATATTGTCGAAATCTTGATTCTGATTGGTCAGATGGGGTTAATTAAATTTCTCTGTCAGCAGCTCTGACTGTAGTTTGGCTACAAGGCAAAGAATAGGTTTATATGGCTGCTCTCAGTCTAAAGTTTTGAAGTTTGTAACGTTTCTGTCTTTTCTGTGAGGTGAACTTCATTTCGCATTTATGGAAGGATAAGTGTTAGAGCTTTGTAAGTTTTCCACCAAATCTTCAGGACGGAGATCTTTGCGGTTTCTCTACAACGTGACAAGCCATTTTGCTTTACATTGACCAATCCCATTGTTGCTTATTTTCCTATAACAGCACAACCTCAAGAGTTTTATTACTTACTTATATGAGCACAAGAACATTGGTTTTGAAATCTTAATTTGTGAGACAAACTGGCAACCCGAGTTGAAATGCACAGTTTTCACCAATAACGCAGTAAAACTCATGCTAAATTTTGCTAACTAGTGACAATTAGTGAAAGACATCTGGAGCAAATCATTCTGTCCCAATAATACCCTGATTTTTTTTAAATTTGTTGTTGTTGTGCTGCGTAGCACTAGTTAACAAACTGTGTTGTGTGGCAGAAGAATTACTGATAGCGGAAATTGTTCACTTTTTCACGACCAGCAAGTCAGTAATTATTCTATCTATCCCTGATAAATCAGAATAGATGGTTCACAATAATTTGAGAAAAAAATTCCTATATGCGGATGTGTAATGTGGTGAAAGTTCAAAACTATTTAATCTAGACGCTAAAAGCAACACGTGTCTGTTTAGTGACTCACAACAGTTTTGTTTTTAACACAGAAACACATTTTCGGAAGACAAATGTCCATATTTATTCGTGACCCCTAATAAGGTTAGCTCTTGGGCTTTAAATTAAGTGAACCTGCTACTCATGTATGAATTTTGTTCTGTGTGTGTGTGTGTGTGGGTGTGGGTTTGTGTGTGCGTGTGTGTGTGTGTGGTAGCCTGAATAGCAGTGGGTGTTTGAGTTGGCCTGGCCGAGTCTAAAGAAGCTATTTAGGGGAACAAGAGGAGTTAAATGGTGCTCAGTCACTCTTTCACACACTCGTTCATTCTGTCGTTCCCACGTTCGCCCCCCTCCACGAGCCTCTTCAGCAGATTGAAAGGTCGCGCTCACTCCATTATGTGATGACTTCATGACTTACACAGCCTCTCTCAGCAAGTGTGTGTGGATAAGAGCATAAGAGTATATTTCATTCAGGAGTGGTTTAGTAATTGATGAAGTTTCATTCACACTTATATTCCATACAGACACACACACACACACACACACACACACACCATGTACCATGTCAGGCGTTTGAGGGACATGATGAAAGGAAAGATAATTAGATTATTAAAGTAGGAAGACCTGAGTGAAGTGCACATTAACACACACACACACACACACACACACACACATATATGCAGGCTTCACCGAACACTTTGTCTCTAAAAATTAATCAGTCAGATTGCTCTCCAGATGTTAGATGTATTGCTCTGTTATTTTTATGGAAATGATTTCAACCACTTTTTCACAGATTGTTAATTTTCTTTTTTTAAACATCTTCGCATGTCGTAGTTGACAGTAGGAGTGTATTCATCGTGCATTCTTGTGTATAGAAGCTGTGGGATAAGATTTCCGGACACATACCTGTTAAGTAATATTTACACACACACATTATCATTGTCTGTACAATGTACACCTGCTGGTCAAACTCAAAACTCCACGCGTACAACACACACCTCATTTTAATGCAAACGGATTATTTCGATTTTTATTAAAAGCGCTTGTTGTAGGGGGCGTGGCCATGCAAGCTGTGCTTTATCATTGATGGGTCACATGACCATAACATGTCTGTAGGCTGTACCCTCGCTGACACGTCCTTTTAAACAGCATCCGTATTTTGTTTGTTTTGTTCATTTAAAGTGTCCTTGTTTCATTTTGGTTTCAGCACGAGACGATAGAAAAGAGCGACGTTTCCTGGAGTGTCTTTATACTGAAGACGAACCCCAAATCCTCTTATTTCTACTGATCATTTTATAGAAAGTAAAATACGGCGTAACCTTCTTGATTGGGGTAATTACATTACATCATCTAAAACCTCTTGAACCGTTCGTATTCATCACGTGCGGCTGGGAAGAAAAGGAGAGACAAACAAAAAAGACCAAAATTCATTGTATTTTGAAAAAGTCAGCGGTGAGGTCACTGATCATACACCGTGACTAACCGTGAAACCACAACAACCCCAGACTTCAACGTGAATAAGAAGCAGAGGCTAATATTACCATTAAACCAGCTTTGCTTTATTAACTTCTGTATTGCCTCTAATAATAAACAATACGTAGCAGTCAAGGTTAATGGTTAAATAGCAGTCCCTATTTACACAATACATGATGCACAGTAGCTGAATAAAGCTTTCCTGGACAATTAATGCTCATGTAACGCTTCTTGTACTTAATAAATCAGCTGATTTTCCTTTGCAATATATATATACATATATACATATATATTAGTTAATTGCTGAAGCCGAGGTGCAAATGCGGTTGTTTGTCAGACAACTTTTCTGAACGTTCTGTTATGTGTTAATTATCTTCTACTGGCCATGTGTGTGTGTTTTTTTTCCCCTCATGCTCATAATTGCTGAGGTGTTTTATTTCCAACGGTAATATTCAGCGGGAAAAGGTTACGACCGAATCCATTATGTCCCCCTCCAGAATGCTGTTAACTTACATGCAGTGTTACAGTCGCCTTTGATTGGCTGAGGCTAATTTAGAGCGAATGATGTGTGTGTGTGTGTGTGTGTGTGTGTGTGTGTGTGTGTGTGTGTTGGCAGCAGCGGGTTTGGTGTTCAGGGAGAGAATTAGCGCGGTTCGTTCCAGAGCTCGACTGCAAATGTCATTGGCAAATTCCCACCGGATTCTGGGAGGGGAGGAGAGAAGACTTTGATCCGACTGCAATTGTTTTTAGGTTCTTCCTGGACCATAGTGTGTGTGTGTGTGTGTGTGTGTGTGTGTGTGTGTGTGTGTGGAGCTCGAGCCCATTACTAAGCCATTGGAGCGAAATGAAAGGTAACAGTTAATCAATGGCAGGCCAATCAATGCAATGGAAACAGAGGAAGAGAGTGAGAGAGAGGACTTAATCTCTCGAGGTAGTTACATAGTATTGTTATAACACTGCTATTACACATCAGGAACAACTTGATTTGTGTATTCTTGCATTTTACAGTGTGTGTGTGTGTGTGTGTGTGTGTGTGTGTGTGTGTGTGTGTTAGAGCCTCGGTGCTAGGTGTTGTGGATTGGATTGTCACTCTCGCTCACTGCTTGCCATATCTCCCATCAGCCTCTTGGGCCGAGCTGATGAACGGAGGATGCTGGTGATAAATGAGTCAACACACGCAGCAAGACAGGATTCACCCCATGGTGTGTGTGTGTGTGTGTGTGTGTGTGTGTGTGTGTGTGTGTGTGTGTGTGTGTGTGTGTGTGTGTGTGTTTANTGTGTGTGTGTGTGTGTGTGTGTGTGTGTGTGTGTGTGTGTGTGTGTGTGTGTGTGTGTGTGTGTGTGTGTTTAGATGAGGCACCGGAGTCCCCCAAGCCAAAACCCTTCCAAAGCTGAGTTGTGTGTGAATAAATCCAGGTGCATATATTTATGTATGTGGTTGTGTAAGTAGCATTAAAGGAATACTCCATAATTTTTCAAACTAATGTCTATCCACTCTATCTGGAGTGTACATGTGATTACCGCATACAAGAAGGATTTTAATAAATCTGTTCATATTCAGTAAGAGCGTTATCCTGGTCAGGTTCGCAGAAACATCTCGAAACACACTCCTTCACACCTAGGAGGGAATTTATCTTAGCAAATCCACCTACAGGCATTTTCATAAGTGGGAGGAAACCAGAGGACCCTGAGGAAACCCACAGAGACATGAGGAGAACATGCACACCTCCACACAGATGCTAACCCAAGCTCATCAAACCGTCGGTACCACCACCACCATGCTTCACATTTGGTGTAAATGAAGACCTACAGTTAATTTCCATAACTTCTGCACATTCTTCAGAGGGAAGAACCTGTGTTCTTGGTTAAGCCAGCTCAGTTTTAACACAGAAATATTATATCCATAAATAATCCGAAATAACTCTTACCATAGTATTCCAGTGTTGAAAAGGTGGATAAAACTGAATAAGAACAGTTTTCCAAAGACATTTTGCCTCATATGATCCAACAACTGCCCTTAGATTTTCATTCTTATAAACATATCCTCGTTCTTTTCCCAGTACACAGGATGGACCTCTTTCTCTATGTGTGTGTCTCTGTCCATACACACACACACACACACACACACACACACACACAAGCATAAAAAAAAGAGATGTAGAACAGAAGAAATGAGCGATGAACAGCAGAATGAAATCGCACAAGAACAATGGGGGGGGGGGCACAAAAAAGCGAAGAAAAAAAGGATAGTGAAAACAAACTGGGACAAGAAGCAAATGAACAGAGCACGAGAGAATGGATGGAGGGAACATATCGGGGAAGAAAGAGTGCGAGAGGAAACTCATTTTTGTCTGCCACAGATCCAGTAGCGCTATAATGAGGTTTCACGGTGTCATATCAGAGATGCCTGCGAGTCAACAATATGGAACAGAGAGCACACACACACACACATACACACACACACACGCACGATATTCATTCTCTTTCTTCATCGCTTCCGCTCCATTGATTCTGAAAGAAATCCTTCGCTTTGTTTTAGCAAGACATGTGTCTGTGTTCGCTTTTGTGTGTTATGTGTACAGCATGATGGAAGAGTCGCAAACAACACAACATTTATGTGTGGAGTCCAGAATCTTGTGTGAAGTTGAAATATCGTGTGCCGCATGTTTCATTCAGATGACGCACACATCCCCAGCACAGTGTTAATTATCCTCTCTTAACGACCCTGTAAGGAATAAAACACAAAAGAGAAACAAGCCCAAAGCCCAAAGTTGATTATATTCCTATAACAGCACATCCCGTAAAAGTGTTTTATTCCTTATGTACCACAGCAATTTGCCAACAGTTAAAGGTGCAGCAGTCAATTTTTTTCCTTATTTTTACAAGTAACCTGGAACATATGTAGAACAGGTTAAACTGTGGCCATATCAAAAGTTGGGCCACCTACAATCCTGGGGGCGGAGCTTCATGTATATGGGTGGGAATAATTCTAATGTCAAACCCAACAAACCTTTAGAGACCTAATCTTGCCCAACCTTGCGGTCTCTCCCGAGTGGCACAACAGAAGAAGTGTTCGCCTCAATATCAGGTTGGGAGGGATGGCATACTCTTTCTCTCCTGTCAATCACAGTGACACTAGCCAATCATGGGCATCTGTGAGCACATGTATGTGGAAGAGGGTAGATAGCCCTTTCCTCCGAGTGTGTTACGCTGCTCAGTGACATAGCATTAAATAGATACAGTAGGCTCGCTTCACATGTCTCAGAGGAAGCATGTGACTGATCGTGATTGGATAGAGCTGGTTGTTGGGTGGGAATGACAAAATGACCAAATGACCAAATCGGGGAGAAAATGAGTTTAAAAAAAATATATACAGCTTGTCGTGTTACAGAGAAGCAGCAACATCCTCCATCCTGGAGATTTTTCAATGATGAAAAACTTAGGGTGTTATCTTTGACTGTTACCAAACACTGACACTGGAGACTCCTTCCAAAATGCTACATAAAAGTCTCCTCGCTAAGAACAGTTTTTATGGGGCTTGTGTGTTCGCCATGTAAGTCCTTGTGTGAGTCGTTACTATAGAAACGATAACGTATTAGAACGAGCGCATTAATATAAACCTGTGATTTGCCTTCTAGCCGGATCTGCTGTCAGATCCGGCTAGAAATCAAATAATGTCTTAGTTGCTGGTCTATAGTACAAATAGTATGATAATAGGGTTAGTGTTAATGCAGTAAATATAAGATGAAGTACTCCAAAGAAACATAATACAGTTGGGTAATTTCAGTCAAACAAAGACGGTGTCCAGATACAAGCGCGATACAGATTCGCACACACTGCCTTGACGTCATGCGCAAAACACCGATTGCCAATGAGCTGAAATGTCATCCACCATGATTGTTTTGTTCATGAGAAATCCCAGGTTCTGAGAGTCGGGATCATCGGTTGGGACTCATGAGCATAATCTGATTTGGAACAACAACAAAAAAAAAATCGGCCCATTCAATCCTTATACCTGGCGTCTCTCAGATTTTCAGCATCAGTTAGTGATAGCATAAATCTTGCAATGTAGCCAAGCTCAGGAGACATAAAAAGCCAAAAATAGTGGTGTAATGATATACCAGTGTACTTATCCAGTCCATTAAAAAATATTCTAGAAGGTTCCATAACCAAATAATTCAATACTCACCCTGCAGCTACATTTAACATTTAATGCTCTCTCTGAAAATCTAAAGTTGTAATCAGATACTATGATCTACAGTAAGGGCAAAAAGTATTCGTACACTTCTGGTTTTGTTATGTAATCCACTTCCAGTGCATATATCCACGTCCTTTTTATATACATGATGTCTTTTGAATTCGCATTTATAAATAGGAACAAAAAAGTATGTAATCGTAAGCATAAACGATAAAAGATATGTCTGGTTAAGGGAAAAAGTATTAAAAACATTATAAATAAAGGTTACATAAAGATAAATCAGTTTTTTTTGCACTTGGTGTCATTATGCAAGACGTTGCCATTGGTTGGGAAGATTTAACACAACAAGTGTCAATCATGGTGAAAGTGAAGTTCAGTTCAGTTCAGTTTATTTGTATAGTGCTTTACAGAAATAAATGGATTAACAAAATGTATATTATAAATACTTAAATTTATCACTGTGAATTTATCCCTTATG
>CM074972.1:10630827-10643054 GCA_037577455.1 Pangasius macronema
CTTTCCCAGGCTCTCCTTGAGACGCAGAATATGCTGCGAACTCAAATCTCGAACTTTACCTTCAATTTGGGCTTCTCTGGCAAGTTTTTCCACACAGGTACGTAACTGTGTGTGTGTGTGTGTGTGTGTGTGTGTGTGTGTGTGTGTGTGTGTGTGTGTGTGTGTGGAGAGCTATAAATGGTGATATCAGGCTGTAGTTTATCAGCGCCATCCGTGTGTTTGTGTGTGTTCAGGCACTCAGGAGGAAAATGATGGCGATGATCTCCTGCTGAAGTATGTGAACGAGTTCTGGTGGTTTCCTCACATGTGGAGTCACATGCAGCCTCATCTCTTTCACAACGAGTCGTCGTTGATGGAACAGATGATCCTCAACAAGGACTTCGCACTGGTGAGAAAAAAAAAATCATATCACGGTCATGCGTGTTTACACCTCTCAGCCAAACACAAGTGTCTGGCTAAAAAAAATGTAAATAATAATAAAATAAATAAGATGTGGTGAGAAACAATGTCACCAGATCCAAAAATCTACTTTTACATCTGTCTCTGAAAGAGAAATAGTAGTGACCAATTTCTTCTTTCAAAAGAACAAAAGCCTTTTTTCATCTATAAAACCAATTTGCGAAGTATTTCCGAGGATATTCTAAAAATTTTAGATTATCCAAAAAAAAAAAAAAGAACAAAACTAGCAAAGCAAACTGTAATTAATGTGTCACACAGTGGAGAAACATTGGGAAATGTTTTATGTAATTTCATCTCTGAATACTCTCCGTCCTTTATGAATAAGCTTATTAAGAGGCAGTGTTCAAAACCGTTTTTTTCTGCATCTCTTTAGGGAGCTGCATCCCCGGTTCATTTTCACGTTGGGTTGTAATTGCATTCGTGGAAGGGAGCTTGATGGGTTTGTGCTTTTAAAACGACGTAGAATGTCGACCAAGGCACTTATTAAAAGGAATAAACAGAGAGGTATCAAAGCAAAATACAGTATGTAAGAACGTATATAGAACGTATATACAACATATATAGAACGTATGTAACGCAATATCAGTATCTGTATTTATATTCAGCTTTAAACATGAAAAGGGTGTGGCCTAAACCAGAAGTGTTTTTTTGTTTTAAAGAATTGTCAGGATGGTGTGTGAATTCTAGCTCTGAATATCAGTTCCTCAATCTCAGCTACATCACTCGAGTTCATAACTGGTCTCAGTTATCATATTTATTTGCGCCTTCCACAATCTTTTCTAATCAGTTTAGTTGATTCTGCTGTATTTCCCATTAAAATAAACAAACTAGTAGCCTAATTTAAAGCAGCATGTCCCTGACCAGGCAGTTACTAAGGATGAATGAATGAATGTTGTTAATGCGTCCCGTGTTATTAAACATGGTCTTTGTTTGCCAGGCAAGCTTCATATTTGACTGCAATTGCATTGTCTTTGACAATGACAGTAAACCTTGGAACAACTCACTTGCACCCCCAATATATAGTAACTTGATTTGCTTTGCGATTCTGAGTGTGACACAATTAGCAATACATAGACTGATTTGTCTAGAGCCACAGGGGATGAATGCAGCGTTACTCCTTTTGAAGTCGCATCCACTCGATACTCTCTCCAACCACACTTAAAAAATAGCAGTCTCAAAAGTCAGCAAGTCCTTGTTTTCCTTCTGAAGAGCCTTTTGAAAAGGAAAGATGATAAAATCCAAGCATTTTCAGATGCACTTGAGAAAAAAAAAAACCCTAGACAGGCTCTTGTAAAGGTACAATAGCCGTTCATTTATCTCCAGCTTTATCCTGGTTGAGGTTGTGATGGGTCTGAGCCTATCCTGGGAGCACATTGCATGAGGAATACTTCTTGAATGGGACTCCAGACCATTAAAGGGCACCATGCATGCACTCATTCACACCCATGGGCAATTTAGATCTACCTAACGGGCATGTTTTGGGGAGGTGAGAGGGAAACAGAGAACCTGGAGGAAGCACAAGGATATGGGGAGAACATGCAGAAGAACATCATCTCTTTTAACTGCATCAGTGCAGCCAAGCAGTAAAACAGAGTGAAGTCTAGAACTGAGAGGATTGAGATTGTTGGGTTTGAATTGAGAAGATCTCTAGTGAAAGGAACATGTATGAAGGACAAATCCCTTAACGCAATAGGCATCTCAAGATTTCATTGCCAGAAATGTTCCCAAATAGATCTATATATTACCCAGAATGATTGGGATTCTACGTTGGAGGCTATTGCAAAGTATCATCGACATATAAAGATATCTTGTTAGATGTACTCATAGTGTTGAAGGCATAAATAGTATGACTTCGGGAAGACATTCTGCAGCCCAATTCCTTAGATGCAGCACAGTTTGTTGATTTTCTGCTCAAAAGCATTCCTCAAGGGTGGTTAATACTCGAGGTGGGAGCTTTTCTGAAGGAAAACACTTTGTCGTAAAGAGTTTCCCCAGAGGGACACGCTGAAGAACTGTTGGAAGTGCCAGATTTCTTTCTTAAACTGTACCAGGCTGGTAATTAAAAGAGGGGTTAAAACAGACGTCCCTTCAGGACAGGATTTGGTCCCTGTTTGGTACGCTCTACCAAGGAAAACTCCAATCTGGTCCAGATGGATCATCTTATCCATTTACCTACAGAGTCTATTTACCAATATTTTATGATCCACATTGAGATCAACATAAACCCTCCAACCTCCTTTGGGTGCCAGTTGTTGTTTTTTCTAGAATAACTGTTATATCAGCCTTGTTAAGTGTCTGTCGCAAGAGTCTATCCTTGAGGGCCTGAGAAAACATTTTCGCAGATATGGAGAAAAAACATTAGCGAACATCTTATACGTTTCGCTCGGAAAGCCATCTGGGCTTGGGATTTTGCTTCTCTTTAAAGCTTTTATTGTTTTTTCTTTATTCCTTGGGGGCAATGCCAGCATTTAGGAGAGAGAAGAGAAGCTGCATGTTTTTCATATTAAGAGATCTTGCATATGTCTTGCTAAAGAGTTGCTTAAACGTGCCGTTAATGTCTTTAAACGAAGTAAGATATTCATTGCCTTCTGGTTTTTTTATTGCCTGATAAGTCGTTTCTCTGTTTTTTGGTTCTGCTTAATAGAATCTTTAGAAATCTTTGCCGTGATAACGGGATTATCACAGAGATGAAACCTTAAATGCGTAATTTTCTCATATTTGTTAGATTAACGGAAATGAGACTGTTTATCGAGTTGATGAATTTTTTTCTTTTTCAATTCTAGGAGCCGAAGCTTTAGTATTTTTAGATCCCTAATGTGAGACGCAGACCAGAGTGAAGTATAAGTAGATTAAAAGATAATATTTTCCTGTGATCTCATGTACTCACAAAACTGGAGGTCACTAATGAGCTGAGGGCCAAAATTCACCAAAATTTGTCGTAAACATTTACATTAAGTTTCCTGTAATTAATAAAACAGAACAGGATTGTGTTATTCTGATCGCACCAATCAGAGTGTTTTATTATTGAGCAGGCTGAACACGTCTTGCTTGTTTCCATATGATTTGATCCTGCGTTTGTTTTAAATAGGGTTTTTTTTTTCTATGTAAAACTGCTGCTGATGTTTTTTTTTAGGTGTGCTGAGATATGTACGGCTTTTGAATTTGAGTCACCTGAAGTGAGATTTGATGTGTGTCCCAGTCATATATTATACATCGTGGTGACACAGTTGCTATTTTCTACACACGCAAACGTTCGAATGGACCCGGGTTAAAGGTTCAGTCTCGTTCTTTTAGTTGATGTCACAACGGATGTTTGTTGTGGCTTTTTCCATAAAGGTCAAGAGGTCAGTAGCAAACAAGCACATCTGACACACACACACACACACACACACACACACACACACACACACACACACACACACACACCAGCAGCACTCATATACATGCGTGAGCACACATACACACACACACATACACACAATCACTCCCACTTTTATTAAACATGGGTCAGTCGCAGTTGGTAAACCATGAAATGACTCATGCACGCTCAGGTCCTGACCCATACACTCACTGTTACACACAACCGCACACAACCACACACACACAAACACATACACACACACACACACATACTTGCTCTGGATCTTGGCTCAGAGGACACATTTCATTTCCTGTGTGATTAAACACCAATATGTCCACTGGGTTCAAACTTAATCACTGCCAGTATTCTGTGTGTGGTGTGGAGTGTGTGTATGTGAGTGTGTGTGTGTTTCATCTTGTGCACTCACCCCTATTAAACACCTGCTGTGCTCCCTCTCTGTCCTGTGTAACACATTTTTCATTATGTCCATGTTATATGGGTGTGTGTGTGTGTGTGCCTGTGTGTGTCCACGTATTCTACCTAGCGTAACCTAACATAAAGTTCCACCAAAAGGAACATACTCATTTATTATACTTCACATTTTTGTTCTCTGATATCTCCCAGAAAAGCAAATATTTCCACACAGTAATGTTTTATAATGTGTGACATCCACTCCGAGTGTTACTGGCATGCCTGGTCCTTCTTATTGAAGACCTAGACATAAAGTACACGCTGTGTCTCTGTAGCTATAAGAAAGAACATAAAATCTGTAGAATTGATAGGTAGAAGACCCAAAGAAGACAGATCCATATCTCACATATACACCGTCTCCTTTTATTTCTATAATATTGTCCACACTATGTTGTTGCATCAGGGTTATATGCCTGTGATGATTTATTTTGTTTAGAACTAATAAAGCACATTACAGTGACACAGTAACATGATATTTGAGCATAGGGATAGGGGTGTAGCTCTTACGTCAGGTGATGAAACCAGAGACTGATGCTGATAATCAAAGTCAGAACGCATTTCCAATCATAAACTTATAATTTGTTCAAATTTGGCAGTTTTTCCATAGGTACGATTGTAACTGGAGAGGTAGGCGGGGCACATCGGTATTCAGCCCTCAAACATAACTACAGATTTCTCATGTGAGATATCGTGATGTGAGCAAGGAATGATATTAAATCCAGCTCTACTGTCTGGCAGTGATGTAAGCACAATATATCATGCTGAAATTTACATTTTGGCCTGGAAATACACTTAAAAAAATATAAACCACCATTTGAGGTCAATATTAAATACATAAATATGATACTATTTATTACTTAATTCATTAAAAACATCATCCATTTCACATGAAGTTCACACGGAGGACATCAGAGAGCACATCATCTTTGCTTGTCTCAAGATCCTGAATTATTTATGGAAAAAAAAATTATGAACGAACCTTAAAATTAGCTGTAAGTGTAGCAGATGAGTGCTTGGTCAGCTTATCCTTCAAACAAAAACACTGGCATTATTTTTTTAATTTGACAATATATGTGTGTGTGTGTGTGTGTGTGTGTGTGTGTGTGAAGGCAAAATGATATGATGATATGATGTGCTGTATCAAGTGCTATTCTATAAACAGCAGAATAATGAGGCTGGCACCCATTTTGTTAACTGAAACTAAGTTTGCAGTGATAATTGATAATCAGTGATAATTACCATTAAGACTATTCATGCTGCAATATACTGGCAATATACTAGACTCCAATTTGATGTTTATTTCAGTGCTTGCCAACCTTTCATCCACATATCATTGTGTTAGACCTTTTATTTTTTATTTTAAATTGTCGCTTGCTTTTAAATTACATTGTATTACATTTGACAGCAAAAGGTCAGCATTTTCTATCCCCTGTTTTTTGTTTTGGTTTGTTTTGGTTTGGTTTGGTTTTTCCAGCAGGGCTTAAAGACAAGGTGGTGGTCTAGATGTTATTGAAAAAACACATTTCGGACACTCAAGAAAAATCGAACAACCTTAGAGCATGAATTACCTGCAGGTGATTTGCTTGATTGTTTGACTTAAGCAGGTGCATAACCTGACTCTGAATACACATAACTTTCCCAGCGTAAAAATATCGACGTAACTTTTGGACTTAGGTCATCAACTCTTAATGTCATTTTCTACTTTTTCACTTTTGGAGATGCTACAACTTCAATTGTCTTTGGGATTCGTGCAAAAGAGAAACATATTTCAGTTTAGGGAAATCTGTGGTTAAGGACGTAGTTAGTGTGTATATCTGTCTCTAACATGTTTGTGTATATACGTCTGTGTGTGTCTAGGAGCATGGTATTCCTGTAGACATGGGCTATGCTGTAGCGCCGCATCACTCGGGTGTGTATCCTGTGCACATGCAGCTGTACGAAGCATGGAAGAGGGCGTGGGGCATCCGAGTGACCAGCACAGAGGAATATCCTCACCTGAAACCTGCACGATACCGCAAGGGCTTCATCCACAACCACATCATGGTGAGCAACACACACATACACACACTTATTCACACTATTCTCTGCACACATTTTTGGGTCAAAGGAAAATTCATCCATGTAGCTTCACACCACTGCATAGTGTGTGTGTTGCGGGGGGCAGGTAATATATATATACTTAATTTTACCACATTAAAATGTTCAGAGTGACAACAGGATTCATGATTGTGTTGGTGTGCACCAGTGCGTGTTTGTATGTGCGTGTGTGTTAGTTTGTGTGTCCTCTGGGCTGTAACATTGCTACCCTCATGAAATATGCAGTGAGACTGGCTCCTGGAGACACACACAAACACACGCACGTGCACACACACACACATACACACACACACTGGAGGCAGAGCTACAACACTCTTCAGCGCATCAGCTGCAAATCAATGAGGCTAAAACAAATACACACACACTTACACATTCAACCAGAATTAATAATCCTTCACAGATACTTGAAGAAAGATAAAATAAAATGTCCCAGAGTGAATGTAGACACAACACACGCACACACACACACACAAACACACACACATGCAAATAAATAACATTTTGTTCAGACACTCAGCGAGACTCAAATAAAATATCCCAAAGTGGGTTCAGCTCATCAAAATCTATTAGTGACACACACACACACACACACACACACACAGATTTAAACAGAACTAACTGTAAATAACCTTATTGGTGTAAAGCGGTGTTTAACACAGTGTTATATATGAAATAATGAAACACTTGGGAACGATACATTCATTATCAGGCGAACTGCTTCGGAAATATAAGCACTGTTTTACCATATAGATGGAGAACATGGAGCTGTGTTCTCCTCTTAATGTAGTATCATGAGGTACAACTGTCCACAAATGTATTTCTATGGTCCAGGAAATGTCACAGCAAGGATGCCATCCTCCATGTTTGTGATTTCTTATGCTTAAATTGACAGACCGTACAAGGCTAGACTCCTGACCTGTTTGGAGTAATGGAGGTAAATTCAGAAACCTCCATGAAGCGATACATACAAAAACACTGATTTGGATCCAATCCAATGTAACCAACCAGACAAATGATCTGATAGTTTACAAAATGGAAGGTTTTGTTGGTATCTAATTTGGTATCTAATCTTTGGCGATCTTTGGTCTTTCGGAATGGAGTCAAATCTAATATCGATATGAAACAGATCGATACTTTCAATTAACAGGAATCATGTTCGAGTTACTAATATACAGTATCTTATATCATAATGCTGCTGAATTCTCGATTCTGATTGGTTAGAAGGTTATGAGTAATTTTCTATAACAGAGGCTCTGACCATATATTGGTTTAAAAAAAAAAACTCATTGAACTTACTTAATTCAAATGCATTCATTGGTTCCACGTGATTGACTTGAGGTACATCAACACAATTTGTTTTTGTAACTCTTTTTGTACTGTATCATGATACTGAAAGCCCTGAATAAAATCAAACCACACGCTCTCGCCAGACCTCACGATCAAACCCAGGCTGTTGGTGTTGTGAGACAGCGACATTTCCCACTGCGCTATTCTGCTACACGTTTTAATCGCAATAAAGCATTTTTGGAAATAGCCTCCAGGGTCAGTGCTTTGTAACGGTTCGAGTTAACGTTTTCCGCCATGGGAAAGTCTTCAGGACAGAGGAGTTGGTGTTTTCTTCATCTTAACTTTAATGGAGAGAGAAACAGAGAGGACTGTCCTTCAACCAAAAGTTCCAGTCATTGCTTTCATTACTAAACAGCAGCAAAAGAAGATTGCACTGGAATATAAGGCGTCCAGAATGGAGAAGATCGGCAGAGGAGGGAAGACAAGATCGAACATCGCTGTGGCTTTTCAGAGACCTGAGAGATTTCGTCTCTGTTTGACATGTTAATTATTCTGCTTGGGCGGTTCTGGTGTAATTTGTTATCCCATCAGACAATTTGAAGTGCTTCTGTTAACATACGCGACATAACTAGCTAGCTTAAAAATAGCACTTACGTGTCTGTGTCTATGTGTGATAAACATTTCACCAGAAATATGAGATTTACGTGGTTTATCACATCAACATTAAAATCATAATTGGTAAAGTTGCGTCTTTTTTTTGGCCTTGCCGTTGTATATGATTGGTAGGGTGTTGTTTAATGATAGTTTTATTATTAGCACTTAAACTAGACACTAAAATGTAAATGGTCTTTTTCTTTTATAACATAAACAGAAGTTTATTAGCTGTAAAATTGTCCTGTCGTACATAGACAAAGTAAGAAACTTCAGACTGAGGGGTTACTGCATGCGGTCAAATTCACATCCTGCTCAACGTTTCTGGAAGAATCTTTGGGTGGTGAATCGAATGAATCAAAACTTTTAAAGTTTAATTCACTTAAAGTGGTAGTTTGAAAGAATTGAATCGTTAAAGTGAGTCATTGTGGCTGTCACAAGTGTGAAATATGGTCTCAGCTGCAGAAGTTCCACCCACAGACTTCCTAAAATGAACTCATGACAATCCGTACTGTAGCCAGGATTAATATTTTAGCGAGGTCCACATTGCAGAAATGTCATAGTTAATATATCACAATGCCTAATGTGTATTATATCAATTGCTCATTTCTGATCTCCATTATGTTATTCTTCAATTATTCTAAACTACTCTGGCTCCAGTTAGACTGATTAATTTATATATATATTCCATAACTACCAAGGTCTGGACCTCGTTATCCTCATAGCTAGTTACAGCCATTAACCTATCAAGGCTTTTTCAGCGAAAATGTTATTTGGTCGGCTTTGAAAATAGAACGTAATATGATGTTGCAGATACAAAATTGATTGGACATATGATAATGTACAGAGTTGGTCCTGTGGTGATCTCACATATTATAAACATTTCTATAATAGCCAGCGCTTGAATCTTGAATTGACCACTGCTGAGTACCCACTGACACCATTTCTATGTTTTGCTATTAAGTTTTCTCATAAACTCCAACTACCCCGCTTTACCCATGCCTAACCACTGAACCAATTGAACGATCAACCTAGTAATATCTTTCTGAGCGAGATCTCGTGGTCCTTAGGGTTCTCTTATGAACGCGAGTGAAAACGAATAGAGGCAGCAAGCGCACCATGATGCAAGGACTTGCATTGTTCACTGGTGTGAATTGAAATGCTTGTTAAAAATGTAACTGCTGTGTGTGACATGCAGGAAAAACATGCTTCAGAAAAACGTCCAGTGTAAATTGGCCTGAATAGAGCCAGAGGACGACGTAACCCCAGAATGAAAGTGAGTCAAATTTTCAAACATTCACTGGCAGTCCACAAGGAAGTGAGGAATGATCCAATGCACTGATAGCACTTCAAACCAAAAATGGTAAAGATTTAGTAGCAACATTTATTTTTCCACATCAAGCATTGATAATAGAAGAAACATGCTCTTAGTAGGTTCTAAGGACATTAGAAAGAACTTCCTGCGTCGTGCCATTACACTAGATGACTCTATGCAACTGATGCTCTGTTCAGATGTCCTAAGGACGTCATTTTGTTACGATTTTCATTAACTTTCACGTATATATTGGAAGCACACTCTTTCATGGATATTGAATGCGAGTGAATGAGTGATCAAGACAACCAGAGACTCGAGCAACAGCTAGACACCTGGCTAATTTTAGCTATAGGGTCATTTTCTTCTCAAGCTATACAAATATCGCAGATGCTTTTAGCAAATTACTTTGTGAGGAAAACAGTGCTAGTAAACTTAGCAGCTTGTTTGTAACTTTCCTCAGATTGAGGTGTTAGAGTGGGGGATGGGATTTCCAGTCTGACTACCACTGAAGAGGGTCTCTGTTAGCAATGCTAGCAATTTTAGAGAATCTGTATTTTCGAGGCTTCAGTTGTTCTTGAATGAGGAAACACGAGCATGTGTTTCAGACTCGAAGCTTAATTTATGTTTTCTCAGTATGGATATTATAAATGAATTGCTTAGCCGTTTTTTTACCATCAACGAAAACACACCTTGATCAGTGACTTTGTCAGGATTAAACCTCCGAAGAACTAATGATGTCTAATGGATGACTGTGAGTCGTATTATAGTAGTAAGGACGTCATACCAAAATTTCGCACTTCCATATTCAGACCATAGACATAAAGACTGATTTATGTGCTATGCAAAGAGTTGTTAGAGGCATATTTAGGCTTCTGACCTTCAACAAGTATCACCTCAAGAATGGAGTGATATGAAGTTCACTGCCGTAGACGGACAGTTAGATGTAACCACAATACGTCGTGATGAAATTTAGATTTTGGGCATTGTAAAAAAATGTAAATAAATAAATAAATAAAATCTATCTGCTTCTTCAGTCCGCATTTTCTATCCCCTAATTCTTTTTGTACTTACAGGCGAGTATTCGAGCGATGGTCTATACACTAGGGTATGGATTACTTAAAAAACGACGCCTCAGATGCTTCTACTAAAAAAAAACAAATCTGCCATCCTTGAAAACCTGAATTGCATGCAGGTAATTTGATCATCTGAATTGGGTGCCAGGGAACTCAACCTCAGTACAGTGCGTAAACCAGCTCTGAATACTTTCCCTGCGTACATATCGATGTAACTTTTGAACATAACATTGCCAACTCTGAAGAAGAAAAAGTCTGTAAATATGTAGCATATGGCGTGTTTATAGCAATGGTGTAAAATCTTTTTTTTTTTTTTGCTTTTTAGTCCCTATCACTCACTCCCCCTCTCTCGCACTCATTTGCTAATATTATCATTCATATGCTAATATTACTACTCCAGCCCACTTAGCATTCAGAAGTCAAGTCGTTCCTCTGTATGAAAATGTCAGTGTTTTTGTTCCTTCTTTATCCCCACGCTGATGATTCACCACGTTTTGTTGAGGCTCAGAGGATCAGGCGAAGCAGATGCACCCCTCTTTTATTAAACGTACCAGAGTGCTCATTCACATGCGTCAGCTTCCTTTTTATTTGTGTTGGAAAAGGAACGAGCGTCACGAGGAATCACTGAATTCCCGTAATTTAGCTGTCTTGTTGCACGCCAAAGACAATGGGACACTGACTTTGATGAGGTCTTTTGAAAGAAAGAAAAGTGCCACAAAAAAAATCAGACAAACACTACAACGTGCCTGTCTTACTTGATTAAAAAGCTTGACAATTAAAATTTTGAGTACATTATCGAGGTTTTTAAATTATTATTATTGTTATTATTATTATTTTGTCATTCGTCATATTCATCAAATGCGTATTACATAATGGAGAATTTTCTCAAATACAATTCTGTTATTTCTTACTAATATTAAATTAAGGGTAAACAGTTGAGGGGAAGTGTGTATAGGGGAGAGATGGGGGTGGTTGGGAGGTGAAAAATATCAACTGAGAACTGAGAAGATCCAAAAGAGCGAAAGAGGTTATAGGCGAGTTAGAAAGACAAGGAGTAGGCATAGAGAGAGTCACATTTAGAAATATCATTTAGAATTTTTTGTACTAGGTTTTAAATTGATCAAAACGTTTCTTAAAAATAATGATTTGATATAACCACAGCAAGGTGATTTCATATTAGATTTGCCACACAGTTGCACCTGAGATACCACCAACATTTAAATAGATATACTCCTGTGGGGCATATGCTTTATAGGGGCACATCTAAGAATCATAATCCAAGTCCTTATCATGGGTCACAGCACAGGCATGCAAAGTTAAACAAGAATAATCCATAATCAGGAAAAAAAGAGGAAAAGACACAGGTCTAAACCAGGAAAATTCAGAACTACAGAATAACCAGAAGCACAGAAAACAAGATTTGAACTTCTTCTTTTGGCTTTTCCCTTCAGGGCTCACCACAGCGAATCATCACTCTCCACCTATCCCTATCTTCTGCATCCTCAACACTTGC